>NGBS01001159.1:0-12761 GCA_002245135.1 Proteromonas lacertae
TGTCAATACTTCATTTTCTCTAAAGCTAATTTTTCATTCACTTATGAATTGAATTAAATTTGTTCTTTTTCTGTATTTATTTCATCAATTCTATTCCTTAATATTGCTAAATTTGTTCCACTTCTTGTTTACTGAATGGATAATCTTTATATGTAGTATAATCAGTTTCAATTTTGATTTTATTTTCTTTAATGCATTAATTCTTTATCTTTATCATTTAAACTTTGCACATATTGAGTTTTGAGACTTCAGCATTGCTTAAAGCAAAATTTAATTGTTTAGTATTTTCTTTATTTGCATTTTTTAACTCCTCATTCTGATGTCTTAATTCTTTAATTTGTTTTTCATAAATTCTTTGAGGTCATGCAAATCTGTATTATTCTTATTCTCTTTTTGTGAAAGTGTTACTTTTAATTTTTCATATAAATCTTCTTTTATTTTTAATTGATACTTGTTTGTTTCAAATAGGTTTGATTTCTTCTTTGTCTAGTTTTAAACGATCAACCATATCTCTGTAAGATGTTCTTTCAGTAATTAAATTATCTCTCTCTGTTGTTATTGATTTTAATGCATTTTCTAATGCTATTTTTTCTTGTTTTGCTATATTTAATTGACTTTCTTTAGCAATCAATTCAAGTTCCTTATCTTTTATTCTTTGTTTCATTTGAACAGATATAGCTCCGCTAGTAGGATCATTATCTTTTCTGAAATTATTATATTCGTTATATAAATCATTAAATTCTTGCTTTTTCTTTCATTTGTTTTAGCAGCTTCTAAATCCATCTTTAAACTTTGTATTTCATTTTGATAATTGGATATATCTGATTTCATTGTATTTATTTCATTTGCATATGCTGTGTTTGAGTAGATAATGTATTAACTTGTAATCCTAAATCTTGTTTTTCTTTATCTAAATCACTTACCCTAGATTGATAATTTACATTTTCTTGTTGCAAATCAAGTATATCATTTTGATATTTAATTTTGATTATTTAAATTTGTTACAGCAGTTTGTAGATCATTATTTTTTTCTGTAATGCTATTTCTGCTGTTTCATATTGACCTAATTTAGTTGCAGCTAAATCATATTTTAATTTTGCTGCCTGTAAATCACTTGTAACTTGATCTGCTTTTGATTTATTTGCTTTATCATTTTTTCATAAAATTCTCGTTGTTCTACACTATTTTATTTACTCGATTAAATTCAGCTATTTTATCTGCCACTTCTTTCTTTAAATTATTTACATTAGCATTTGCTAGTCTTAATTCATTTTCTAAATTGTCTACTTTTTTTCTATACTGTTCCGCTTTACCAGAATATTTAGCTAATTGGTTTTTTAATTTATTCATTTCAACAGATGAACTCGAAGGTATACTACTTACTGCTGGTGAGGTGGTGGTGGAGGAGGAGGTGAACCTCTAGGCGAACCAGGTGGAGATGGAGGTGGTGAAGAATGATGGATTAAAGCCAGGTATACGTCCTCTTGAAAATAATACTTTATTAGATGATGATGCTGAATTAACAGGTATAGCACCAGGTAATGATACAGCACTCATACCATCATCTGATGGACCTCCCATACCTGGTATTGCAGACATAGAACCACTAAAACCTGATGGCAATGCAAATCCACTTAAATCTGATGCACCAGGACCGCTACTGCTACCTGCAGGTGGAGGGTATGTAGGCACTTCTTCCTACTCCTACTCCTCCTCCCGGGGGTGGAGGTGGACCTGGGGACGGAAGCTACTACCTGGTGCAGCACCTGGTGGTGGTGGTGGACCACGTGGACGAGGAGGTAATGGTGGAGGCATAGCTCCTCTTCTACTACTATTATATATGTTAGAGATGCCTCCGTTTAGCTAATTCATTTGCAATAGCTACTGCTAAATCACCATTTGTACTACCTCCTCCACCAGGTATAGAAGGCATAACGTTTTTGATATAAGCTAAGTTATCACTTACACTTTTATAACTATCATAAGGTAATGACTTTAACAGTGCTGATTGAACTGGTCCAAAAAATGCATCTCTGTTTTTAGCTGTAATTTGACCAGTTTTTAATGCATCATAATAACTTTGTAATGCTAACTTCTTTTCTTTGGATAATGATTTATCTGCTAACAAAATTGGAAGCATTTTCAAATCATTTTGCGTTGCTACTTGATCCATATTGAAACTACTATAAGCTGCTTCTCTCATTTTATTTCGCATAACACTTTCTTCATCAACTCTAACACCTACTGATTTGCTTATTTTCTTTTTTAAAGCTTTGTTAAAACGATTTACTTTAGCTCTTCTTTTAATACGTTTTAATAACTGTTTTGTTAAAACATTTTTTATGTTTCTTTTTATTTTTTTGGTTTTGACATAATATAATAACAAAAATAAATATATTGAAATATATAAAGAATTTAATGAATATAAATTTTAATTAAAAATAAAACTGGCATCACAGGCATTGTCACCAGGCATAGGTGCATCTGGTGGAGGTATTTTTAAACCACTACCATTACTTTGTTTTGTTTGTGCAAATGGATCACTATCCACCTGGTAACCTAATTGATTTTGATTTTTGTGTTTGTTGTTGTTGTTGTTGTTGCTCTAAATAAATATTATCTGATTCTTGTTTGTTTTTTAACTTATTCATTCTTGCTTCCTTGCTTTGGCTAGATTTTCAGCTCTTTTCTTTCTTGTCTCTTCGCTTAATTTAGAATTAGATGATGGAGTAGCTCTATCATTACTATGATTTAAGTTA
The DNA here is from genome assembly GCA_002245135.1 of Proteromonas lacertae. Lineage (NCBI taxonomy): Eukaryota > Bigyra > Opalinata > Proteromonadidae > Proteromonas > Proteromonas lacertae. The sequence goes on from NGBS01001159.1 coordinate 2,760, forward strand.
TATAACAATTCTGGCAATTTGTCTATCAGTTTTACTCATATCTCTAGCTAATGGAGTATCATAGCCATAATAATCATCATCAGAAGATGAGGATGAATCATCATAGTAATCTCTAGTGTATCTGCCTATAACGATTGTTATACATTATGTTATTATTAAATATATAAAAAAACAATAAGAATTTATCAAATGAATAATAAAATCAATAACAAAGTTTATGTTGTTAACTTGTAAGCTAAAAAGCTTTGTAAACTGTTTTGTGGATTGTATAAACCTCTATGGTTAAATCCACAAGGTTTAGCTAAACCATTTAAAATAGGCCTATTGCTAGGAGGTTTAGTGATAGCTATACTATGTATTCTCTTAGCACCACCATTCATTGCTAATTTTAGTCCACCATTTTGTCTAAGTCTTAAGCCACCCCTATGTCTTCTTCTACGTTTACCATAACCATAGTTACTAGCAGTGGAACTAATGTTATTTGCTGTTACCTATTTTATTAAAACCTAATTTTGTTGCAATGTCACCTACTTTACCTGATATATTAATATATTTCTTATCTTTTAAAGTGTTATTTATTTCTTTAGCTTTCTCAATACCTCTTGTAATATTGTCTTTTGTGGCTATTTTTCTTATTTTATTCCATCCTTTCTTAAACAAACTACCTAAACCAGCTCCCTTCCGTTTTCTAGTATGAAATGAAACAACTTTACCAGATTTTGTCCTAAACTTAACAGTTCCACCACCAGTCATAGATGAAGTATCACCTAAGAATCTACCATCAGGTGTAAATTGTGACATTCTAGTAACTCTATGTCTTGCAACCTACCTCTACGTCTTCTCTTACCATATCCCATATTCTATACTGCTGCTGATAACTGGTCCAGCAAAAGGTATTAAGCTAGCTGCACCTGATAGAATTTTAGATTTTTTTAACCAATCTTTAAACTTACCCATTAATTAAATAACATATAAAAATATATTAAAAACGTTAAGAATTTATCAAATGAATTGATATTCAATAAATTCTTATAGTTATTAAATATATAATGTTTAAAAGATATATCACAAATGATTATATAGGTACAGGTGATTTACATAAAGAAGATGCACTCTCAAATTTTGATATTGAAAAGATCATTAAAAAAATGTTTCCTAGACTACTAAAATATTTTAAAGGTGTTATACTATGGGATGAACTTAGCAAAATAGGTCAACTATGTAAAAATGAAAATGTTTGGTGTGTTATACTTTGTACTAATACAACTAAAGATCCTGTAAGTAAAATAGGTCATTGGGTTAGTTTATGTGTTAACAATAATACTAGGAGGATAATGTACTATGATAGTTTTGGAGATAAACCTAAACAAATAACAAAGTTTTATAAAGATTTAACAAAATTAAAAAAATATCCTAATGATGAATATAAGATAAAATAAACAGAGTTAAAAATCAAAGAGTTGATAGTGTAAGATGTGGTTATCATGCAATTTTGTTTTAGTTGATATCATAGTAAATAACAAATCGTTTGTGCAAGCAACAAATTTTAATTCATTAAAAGGAGAAAAAAGAGCTAAAATGTTAGAAACAAAATTTAAAACTATATAATTTTTATTCTTTTTCTTTTATTATTGTGTGTAAACAATTTGGTATACAATTTTACTAATGATTGTGTCTTTCTTCTACGCTTTTTACCTAAACCTTGTATTCTACGCTTAGCTGTTTCTCTATCATCAATAGCTCTTTGATTAATACTATCTCGATTTGCATTTCTCATATAATCATCAATTTTTAAATAATTATTTTCATCTTTATCATCTAATCTTGCATCTTTTAATACATAAATATTATCTTTAAAGATACTGGTACTATCAATTCTACTGTATCTCCTATCTTAACAAAGAATGGATAGTTATAGAATTTGTGAATTCCATCACCTGGTATATCGCATGACATATAATCAAACATTGGATCACTTATTACATACCATGCTCTATCACTTTCTTGAGATACTATTACTTTGATTTGTTTACATTTGATTTTTTTATCGTTAGGCCAATTTTTATCATAATCCATACCTATTAATACTTTTATGTTTTTATTTTCCTCTTCATCATCTGATAGAATATTAATACATGGATTATATATGTATATTTCCTGCTTAGCTTTCTTTCATTAAATGCCGTTCCTCGATGATTCTTTAACCAATATTCTAATAAACCAGTATATGAATATATATTTCTATTGTAATCATATCCATAAAACATCATATTGATACTACTGTAATTTTGAGGTATATCATTTACTTCAGTTGCATTATATGTAGATCTAGGTAATAAAGGTAAATTGATGTTTTCTTCTCTAACCCAATCAGTAAAGAACATATAACTCTTATTTGAATTTTCATCTACAATTGTACAAGGTGGATTATGATTATGTATAAATGCATCAATTGAATAGATTTTACCATTATTTGTTAATAATTGTGTATAAAACTCTTGTATTATCTTAGTTACACCTATTTTTGCTCCATTTTCTCTAGTAGCTAAAAATCTATGTGATTTATTAAAGTCTCTATTTGGATTTGGTATAGCATTAAGCAAATCATCTGATACTAAAAATGAAAATCTATCAGATGGTATAAGATGATGAGGATTAAATTGATTATTTAAACTAATTACATTAGATCTAGATACATTTGATACAGGAGGAGGTGGAGGTGGTTGTTGAATAGTTCTTGCTGGTATAGGTCTTGGTGGCAAAGGAGGAGGTGGTATTTGATTACTCATATCACCAAGATCATAAGTGTCTGAATCTTCTTCAGTATCACTACTTGATGGATTATTATCATTATCTTCACTATCACTATTTGCAGGTGATGCATTATAAAATGCATTGACATTTCTATCAATCAAATCTGCAGTAATTGATGGATGAGCAGGAGGATAATTAGCTGGTGCAACATATCTCCAATTTCTATGATCTGCAACATTCATTCCAACATAAGCTGGAACTGATCTTCTATGTTTAATTTGACCGGTTAAGTTGCGTATCTAAAGCTCTATTCATTCTAAAAGTTATAGGATTAGCAAATATATTTGTATTGATTTGTCCTTGTGGTACATGAGCTTCTGATAATATTTTTTGTATAGTTGCTAAATAGTTATATCTATATCCAGTTCTATTATCACCATCTGGTAATCCCATAAAATTTCTTCTATCAGGATGATATGGTAAAGTATATTCATTATCATTTTGATAATCTCCACTTAACTTATCTTTTAATATTGGGTATGTAATATAAAGCTAATATATACAAATCAGTTACACAGTTGTATATGATTAACGCAATTGAATAAGCTGTTTCTTCTTTTTGATTTGTTAAATACCAAAATTTAGTTCTCATTAAACGACCTATATAAAACTTTAACTTATCTTTCAGAGAATCACAAAAGCTAATTATATCATAATTTGCATTGTTGATTATTATTTACATTATTATCATTGCTATTATTTCCATTGTTGTTATTATTGTTATTATCATTACTTCCATTGTCTGCATTTACTAATACTCCTCTTACCATATTATCATGTCTATTTTGCATAACATTTTCCTGCTCTTATTTCAGCTGCACTATTATAATGTTCATTATTCATTATGTTAAAATCATTTTCTGGTTCTGGATGTCTTTCATCAATTTCATAATGTGTTTTTTTAATTCTTCTATTTCTAGTTGTGTAACACCTATTCTCTCTTTTGGGTGGTAAAACAACAAATGGATTTCTTTGTAATATAAAATCAGATGCCATACACAATTTATCAATACCATCTGCTATACGAGTTTTAAATATGGCCACATTCTCTTGCATTAGCAGAGTTTCATTTCCTGTTAATTTTGGATTATAAGCTTCTAATGGTTTACCATGCGCAAAAGGACCTGTTACAAAATAAATTCTTACACCAATTAAACATTTTCATATGTTCATCATATAAATATATATTCTATTAAACTCATGATTTGGCCAACCTATTGGAATAAGTCTATATTGAATAATTAATGCTTTGTTAAATCTTTTCACTTCTTGATCCACATAATTATTTAAATCATCTTCACTTATATTTTGAAATGGTATGACTTGATTCCTTCTATGTCTTCTTCTATGTCTTATTCTGCTCATATCAATAGGTACATGTCTTCATTTTCTTCATCTTCATATTCATCATCATCTGTGGGTCCATCTTCTTCATCATCATTTGAATTGTTAACTTGAGGTTGCGGTTGCATATATATATAACAATATATAAATTAAAGAATAATTCAAATAAAATTATATTTAATATTTCTCAACAATTATAAAACATAATGCAACCAAAAGATAGTAACAACTATTAGCTAATAGAAGAACATTGTTCTTAACAACATCAGACTATAATGAAAAATTATCTAATAAATGGGTTAGATGTATTAATACTCCAACTATTACTGAAAAAATATCAATATATGAGTTTAATTACTGCCAGTTATTCCAAATAACTTCTATACAGTACAAGATGAAGTAAATGATCATATTCTCTTTAATTTCACTTACTACGAATGCATAAATCCAGATAAAACAAATCCAGCAGAATGGGAAAAACCTGAGAATCAGCTTGGACCTTATTATAAAACTATTGATGCTAAAATACCTCAAAGAATTATACTGGTAAAGAATTATTAGAATTTTTTAGTAATAAGTTACTATCGTTAAGTTTTGCAGAAATAGCAGGTGCAGCAGGACCATTGCCAGATGAAGATCTTTCACAAAACTATCCGTTTCGTAAAATAGATGATCAACAGATATACTTCAATTTAGTGAAAGTTCAGAAAATAGATTACACTTAAAATTCAAATACTTAACTCATTTTGGTAGATTATATTTCACAGATTTTAGCATTGAATTCCCTAACTTAGTTTATAAGTTATATGGTGTAGATGAGATGAACAAAAAGTTAGATATTTATCATACAGCAGCTCCAATTGGAAGCATTTTTTAATAATATTGATATAGAATATGACAAAATATTGCCTAATCAACCGTCTTTAATTTGGGGTGTCATTCATACAAATTAGATGTGACTTGGGTTAATAGTGGTGAGAATTCAATGGTTTTAGCTAACATACCTGTGAAAGATCTTAATACTAACTACACCACATTCACTAATCCACAAATTGAATGGACAGCTAAGAAGATGCAATATCACGAATATCAACGAATGACTATATCAGTCACACAACAAGATGGTTATGCAATTTATTTAAAAAACTTACCTATTTATTTTGAGATTCATTTTGTATTAATAAATTTCTTGCTATTTTTAAGTATTTTTTAATCTTTTAAAATAACATAAATTATGTCAATCACTGCTATACCTAATTCACAAAAGCATGAAAGCATTGTGCCAGCTTACATACCAATTTACAACCATATTTTAGTTACTCCAAACCAAAGCAGGAATGAGACTGTTTTATCTTTAAATTCAAACAGTGATGCTATTACATTTGAAATATCTGGTGATAATTGTGTTAACTTATCAAAAAGCTATTTTGAATTCATATTAGATTATACTACAGGTCAAACTAGAGCTCATGCTGCTGCAGATTCAGGTAATTGGGATATGCCTTTTGTACCTAAAAGAGATACTAGTGCAAATAATTTAGATAAACTAACATTGAAGAATACTATGAATTTTGGTACATTAAAAGTATACAACAAAACAGGAACTTTGCTATGTGATTTGGATACTATTATAATGAATATAGAGATTTAGCTCATGAAATTGCAAATCAATTTCCTTATGATTTAAAAGAACCCAGATTATTACAAGAAAATATTTGATGGTTTAGGATTAATACTGCAAATCAAAAATAGGTGAAATTTATTATGTCATTCAGCTAATACATTAAATCCAAGTGGAGGTGTTCAAAATTATTATGTAATGCAAAATGGTATGACAGATACATTACATGGTCAAATACTGGTGTAGATTTCATTTTGCAGACATATACAATATATTTTAGCTTTGAAGAATGATATTTTATTTTGGTGAAGTAATATACATACAATTCACATTTGCACCTATAATGAATTGGGTTCATCATAATGATGGAGATAAATATATAAAACCAATGGCAAGCATTTTTAGGAATGAAAATAGTTAATCCTCATCTTTATGTTTGTTATAACAAAGATCCAACTTGCAATGCCAATACCATCAATTATTCAACTCATCATCCTATTGACTTTACTGATTTTAACATAGTTCAAATAACTAAAGATCCTATTCCAGGTAATAGTACTTTTAACTATAACTTCAGTATTAATAGCAGATTGGAAGTTATGTTAAGTTTATATTATACAGAGCATACATAAATGATGCTTATATAAGAACTATAGTTCCTTTTGATAAAGAAGAAGATAGAATTAGATGGCAAATTAATGATTTTGTCTATACTCCTGATTATTTATATCCTGCAAAATATCAAACTTGGGAATATATGAGAAATATTATTCAAAATACATTATATGAAAAATGTTCAGCATATTCATTCCCTTATAGATTCTTTGATGTATTAAATTTCAGTACTGATCGATTAACTGAATTAAAATTAAGAGCTGGTAAAGACTTAGCAAGTGATTTAAAAATTACTTTGGATTGCTCAAATCATGATTTTGATACTGCAAAAAATACTTATACAATTCATCATAAATTCTATATATTACAGGTAAACAATTAGTTATTGGACCAAGAGGTGTTGAGAAAGTAGTATAAATAACACTTTATTATTGACTTCTATTTTTATTTTTTGATTTCTCACTACATAATATATATATACACACTATGTTTAAATTTGAAAAAATAAATAATATACAAATTGAACCTGTTGATGGTGGTGAGTCTTTTGATCCTAAGAAAATTCTGGGATATGATTACTTTATGAGCCTTTCTGCAATATATTTATTGTAGCTCGTAAGAACAGTGGGAAAACTACTTTGATATACAATATATTAAGACATATTATAGATCCAAAATATAAGAAAAAACAACATGTACATTTTTTCGTAGGCACAATTAAACAAGATAGGATATATGATTCAATTAAAGAGTTATTAGATTATAATGAAATTAGTTATGATGAAAACGATTCATTATTTGAACCTTATTCAGGAGATAATTTAGTAGAGAAGTTAATGAAATCAATTGATGATACAAACAAAGATAATTTTGAGTATGCAGAACATATTATAATATTTGATGATCTTAGTTTAGAGTTGAAAACAGCTAATATCATACCAGTATTAATGAAAGAAAATAGACATTTAAAATCAAAAATTATAATTAGTAGTCAATATATTACTGATATAGTACCTTCAGCAAGATCACAAGTAGATTATTGTTTAACATTTTATGGATTGAGTAATAGAAATTTGTTTGACTTATACAACTCATTGAATATATGGATACCTGAATATGAAACATTTAAAGAGTTATATTTAGCTGTTACTAACAATATAACTTCTTATATATTGATAATGTTAAAAAAGTGTTTAGAGCTAACTTCAATATTTTGATTGAAGATCATTCTGAAGTTTCTTGATGTTTTTATTAATTTTATTATTTTATTGTTTATTAATACAAAAAATGTTTATTGGGGAACGAAATACTTCAGATATAAATATTGATACAGATAAGCTTGCTAAAGATATAGCTGACAAAATAAATATACAACCTACTGATCCTGATACTATTGTTAAACCCATCAATGATGAAATTGAAAAATGTAATATTAAAATAAGTGGATGTGATAATAAAATTACTAGTACATTAAGTGCAGTCACAACATTATCATATAATAATGAAAATAATGAATATATTAGTAAAGAGACACTTGGAACATATTATTATCAAAATGATTATGAAGATTTATGAAGAACAAAAGTGGTAAGTTTATGTATTCTATCTATAAACATTGCAAAACTATGAATATAATATTTCCTACTATATTAGGTAAGTATTATACTACATGGACTGTATCGTTAAAAGAAGATTTAGGTAATAATAAGTATAATGAACAAATAATTGATCGTATACCTATTACAGTTACAATCTTCCCAAATTTTATGAGAATTAAAACATTAAAATTATGTCAAAATTTTAGTGGTAATAGACAACTTCGTAAAATTCGTTTACGTTTAGATAATGATTCTCTTTTATATCCTAAATATAGTTCAGATGATAAATTCTATTCATTTTTTGATCATTTATATAATCAATACCCTAATGATGGATCTAATGCAGTACCTTCCCTATAGAGATTCATAACAATAGTGTTACCCCACCTCAAAAATTATCTTGTAATTTTTATTTATATCATTTTAATGAAAATAAAGTTCTATTATGGTTAGAAAGTGATGGATGTGAAGGTGATCAGTATCAAGCAATATTACCTCAAACAATTGATACAAAGATTATAGATTTTGGTTTAAGACATGTTTACCCTAATGATCAATCTTATTATAGTTTTAATATGAATTTATTATGTTTATTATTATTTTTTTTTTTTTATTATATTATGTGATTTTTATTAAATTACGCATATTTTTAAACTCTGTCCAAATCATTTTAAAATAAAGATTCGTTTTAAAATTTAGACTATGTTTATCGTAGTTTGATCATTATTTCCTTTAACTTCTTCTTGTACTTCTCTTCTTCCTCATCATCACTATCATCAAATATATAATTCTTCTTTACATAATGTTTCAACATAGGATTCTTCTTCAAATGAACACTTCCCATTCCTTCAGGTAGTGTTAACCACTCAATATACTTATCGAACACTGCAAAATAATGTCTATTTAATCCTCTTGGTTTTACTGATGGTTTAATATCGAAAAGCATCATGTAATATCTCTTATCACTATACTTTGTCCACATCTTTTGATGGCAAATAGCACAGAATTCATTATAAGACTTTATCTCTTCCTTAGGTAATGGCTATCTAAAACTGCACTTATGTTATGGTTAAAATATAAGTAAAACTTACATGTTCCACATATACACTTATCTAAATAATCTTCATTATTTCTAAATGAACAAAAGAAAGCAAAGTTTACTGAAGCACACATATTTATATATTTTTGATAAAAACGGTTTTTCTAAAATATCAGGAAAATCAAAACTGTTTCTTTTTTCTGTTTATAACAACAGTTTCTCGTCAGAATTTCGATTTATAAAAAAATATAGAATACTGCAGATAATTCTTTAAAATATATATTTTTGACACTATTTAAATTCTTTTGAATGTTTTTAACTACACTATATAAATCCATGAATAAATTGATAAATGAAAAAAAAGTAAGAACGCATTCTGTAGCTTGGCCACCACACTATTTAATCACTAAGTCCTAGTAGGCTACACAGGACACGCTACTTACTTACATAGAAATACATTTCTTATTATATAAAGTAGCTACCCTGCGGGTAGAACAGGTAGCTACCTTCTATTTATACACTTTATTTCTACTATCCTACGCTAAAAACTATTGAAAACATAAAAATAAAATTTGACCCATAAATTTATTCACACACTAAAATATATACACAATTTTAAATTCACCACTTGCTCCAGTATAACCCGTACCAAAAACTAATTCACACTCAAATCGCTTATTCTTACCTGTAGAAGGCACCTAAGAATAGTCTGGTACGGTTTACCCACATACAGTGATATTCTTACGGTTATACATATATGAATTTTTAATAACAATGGAGATATAAACAATAGAATGATAACCAATGAAATCATTCCAACAATTAACCAATGAATTTTGTAATTTTAATTTTTTTTGTTTATTTGAAAGGAAAATACGATCACATTATGTAATATTACTTTATTTTACCATAGCTCCCCCTAAAACCCATAAAATTTGAAGAATAATCAAAAACAAACCGACTATTTTTTT
>NGBS01000154.1:0-12099 GCA_002245135.1 Proteromonas lacertae
TAATTGTTTAGTATTTTCTTTATTTGCATTTTTTTAACTCCTCATTCTGATGTTTTAATTCTTAATTTGTTTTTCATATAACTTGAGGTCATGCAAATCTGTATTATTCTTATTCTCTTTTTGTGAAAGTGTTACTTTTAATTTTTCATATAAATCTTCTTTATTTTTAATTGATACTTGTTTGTTTCAAATAGGTTTTTGATTTCTTCTTTGTCTAGTTTTAAACGATCAACCATATCTCTGTAAGATGTTCTTTCAGTAATTAAATTATCTCTCTCTGTTGTTATTGATTTAATGCATTTTCTAATGCTATTTTTTCTTGTTTTGCTATATTTAATTGACTTTCTTTAGCAATCAATTCAAGTCCTTATCTTTTATTCTTTGTTCATTTGAACAGATATAGCTCCGCTAGTAGGATCATTATCTTTTCTGAAATTATTATATTCGTTATATAAATCATTAAATTCTTTTGCTTTTTTTCTTTCATTTGTTTTAGCAGCTTCTAAATCCATCTTTAAACTTTGTATTTCATTTTGATAATTGGATATATCTGATTTCATTGTATTTATTTCATTTGCATATGCTGTGTTTTGAGTAGATAATGTATTAACTTGTAATCCTAAATCTTGTTTTTCTTTATCTAAATCACTTACCCTAGATTGATAATTTACATTTTCTTGTTGCAAATCAAGTATATCATTTTGATATTTAATGTTTTGATTATTTAAATTTGTTACAGCAGTTTGTAGATCATTTATTTTTTTCTGTAATGCTATTTCTGCTGTTTCATATTGACCTAATTTAGTTGCAGCTAAATCATATTTTAATTTTGCTGCCTGTAAATCACTTGTAACTTGATCTGCTTTTGATTTATTTGCTTTTATCATTTTTTCATAAAATTCTCGTTGTTCTACACTATTTTTATTTACTCGATTAAATTCAGCTATTTTATCTGCCACTTCTTTCTTTAAATTATTTACATTAGCATTTGCTAGTCTTAATTCATTTTCTAAATTGTCTACTTTTTTTCTATACTGTTCAGCTTTACCAGAATATTTAGCTAATTGGTTTTTTAATTTATTCATTTCAACAGATGAACTCGAAGGTATACTACTTACTGCTGGTGGAGGTGGTGGTGGAGGAGGAGGTGAACCTCTAGGCGAACCAGGTGGAGATGGAGGTGGTGAAGAAGATGATGGATTAAAGCCAGGTATACGTCCTCTTGAAAATAATACTTTATTAGATGATGATGCTGAATTAACAGGTATAGCACCAGGTAATGATACAGCACTCATACCATCATCTGATGGACCTCCCATACCTGGTATTGCAGACATAGAACCACTAAAACCTGATGGCAATGCAAATCCACTTAAATCTGATGCACCAGGACCGCTACTGCTACCTGCAGGTGGAGGTGGTATGTAGGCACTTCTTCCTACTCCTACTCCTCCTCCCGGGGGTGGAGGTGGACCTGGGGGACGGAAGCTACTACCTGGTGCAGCACCTGGTGGTGGTGGTGGACCACGTGGACGAGGAGGTAATGGTGGAGGCATAGCTCCTCTTCTACTACTATTATATATGTTAGAGATGCCTCCGTTTAGCTAATTCATTTGCAATAGCTACTGCTAAATCACCATTTGTACTACCTCCTCCACCAGGTATAGAAGGCATAACGTTTTTGATATAAGCTAAGTTATCACTTACACTTTTATAACTATCATAAGGTAATGACTTTAACAGTGCTGATTGAACTGGTCCAAAAAATGCATCTCTGTTTTTAGCTGTAATTTGACCAGTTTTTAATGCATCATAATAACTTTGTAATGCTAACTTCTTTTCTTTGGATAATGATTTATCTGCTAACAAAATTGGAAGCATTTTCAAATCATTTTGCGTTGCTACTTGATCCATATTGAAACTACTATAAGCTGCTTCTCTCATTTTATTTCGCATAACACTTTCTTCATCAACTCTAACACCTACTGATTTGCTTATTTTCTTTTTTAAAGCTTTGTTAAAACGATTTACTTTAGCTCTTCTTTTAATACGTTTTAATAACTGTTTTGTTAAAACATTTTTTATGTTCTTTTTATTTTTTGGTTTTGACATAATATAATAACAAAAATAAATATATTGAAATATATAAAGAATTTAATGAATAAAATTTTAATTAAAAATAAACTGGCATCACAGCATTGTCACCAGGCATAGGTGCATCTGGTGGAGGTATTTTTAAACCACTACCATTACTTTGTTTTGTTTGTGCAAATGGATCACTATCACCTGGTAACCTTATTGATTTTGATTTTTGTAGCGGTTGTGTTGTTGCTGTTCTAAATAAATATTATCTGATTCTTGTTTGTTTTTTAACTTATTCATTCTTGCTTCCCTTGCTTTGGCTAGATTTTCAGCTCTTTTCTTTCTTGTCTCTTCGCTTAATTTAGAATTAGATGATGGAGTAGCTCTATCATTACTATGATTTAAGTTATATAACAATTCTGCAATTTGTCTATCAGTTTTACTCATATCTCTAGCTAATGGAGTATCATAGCCATAATAATCATCATCAGAAGATGAGGATGAATCATCATAGTAATCTCTAGTGTATCTGCTATAACGATTGTTATACATTATGTTATTATTAAATATATAAAAAAACAATAAGAATTTATCAAATGAATAATAAAATCAATAACAAAGTTTATGTTGTTAACTTGTAAGCTAAAAAGCTTTGTAAACTGTTTTGTGGATTGTATAAACCTCTATGGTTAAATCCACAAGGTTTAGCTAAACCATTTAAAATAGGCCTATTGCTAGGAGGTTTAGTGATAGCTATACTATGTATTCTCTTAGCACCACCATTCATTGCTAATTTTAGTCCACCATTTTGTCTAAGTCTTAAGCCACCCCTATGTCTTCTTCTACGTTTACCATAACCATAGTTACTAGCAGTGGAACTAATGTTATTTGCTATGTTACCTATTTTATTAAAACCTAATTTTGTTGCAATGTCACCTACTTTACCTGATATATTACTAATATATTTCTTATCTTTTAAAGTGTTATTTATTTCTTTAGCTTTCTCAATACCTCTTGTAATATTGTCTTTTGTGGCTATTTTTCTTATTTTATTCCATCCTTTCTTAAACAAACTACCTAAACCAGCTCCCTTCCGTTTTCTAGTATGAAATGAAACAACTTTACCAGATTTTGTCCTAAACTTAACAGTTCCACCACCAGTCATAGATGAAGTATCACCTAAGAATCTACCATCAGGTGTAAATTGTGACATTCTAGTAACTCTATGTCTTGCAACTCTACCTCTACGTCTTCTCTTACCATATCCCATATTCTCTATACTGCTGCTGATAACTGGTCCAGCAAAAGGTATTAAGCTAGCTGCACCTGATAGAATTTTAGATTTTTTTAACCAATCTTTAAACTTACCCATTAATTAAATAACATATAAAAATATATTAAAAACGTTAAGAATTTATCAAATGAATTGATATTCAATAAATTCTTATAGTTATTAATTATATAATGTTTAAAAGATATATCACAAATGATTATATAGGTACAGGTGATTTACATAAAGAAGATGCACTCTCAAATTTTGATATTGAAAAGATCATTAAAAAAATGTTTCCTAGACTACTAAAATATTTTAAAGGTGTTATACTATGGGATGAACTTAGCAAAATAGGTCAACTATGTAAAAATGAAAATGTTTGGTGTGTTATACTTTGTACTAATACAACTAAAGATCCTGTAAGTAAAATAGGTCATTGGGTTAGTTTATGTGTTAACAATAATACTAGGAGGATAATGTACTATGATAGTTTTGGAGATAAACCTAAACAAATAACAAAGTTTTATAAAGATTTAACAAAATTAAAAAAATATCCTAATGATGAATATAAGACTAAAATAAACAGAGTTAAAAATCAAAGAGTTGATAGTGTAAGATGTGGTTATCATGCAATTTTGTTTTTAGTTGATATCATAGTAAATAACAAATCGTTTGTGCAAGCAACAAATTTTAATTCATTAAAAGGAGAAAAAAGAGCTAAAATGTTAGAAACAAAATTTAAAACTATATAATTTTTATTCTTTTTCTTTTATTATTGTGTGTAAACAATTTGGTATACAATTTTACTAATGATTGTGTCTTTCTTCTACGCTTTTTACCTAAACCTTGTATTCTACGCTTAGCTGTTTCTCTATCATCAATAGCTCTTTGATTAATACTATCTCGATTTGCATTTCTCATATAATCATCAATTTTTAAATAATTATTTTCATCTTTATCATCTAATCTTGCATCTTTTAATACATAAATATTATCTTTTAAAGATACTGGTACTATCAATTCTACTGTATCTCCTATCTTAACAAAGAATGGATAGTTATAGAATTTGTGAATTCCATCACCTGGTATATCGCATGACATATAATCAAACATTGGATCACTTATTACATACCATGCTCTATCACTTTCTTGAGATACTATTACTTTGATTTGTTTACATTTGATTTTTTTATCGTTAGGCCAATTTTTATCATAATCCATACCTATTAATACTTTTATGTTTTTATTTTCCTCTTCATCATCTGATAGAATATTAATACATGGATTATATATGTATATTTCCTGCTTAGCTTGTCTTTCATTAAATGCCGTTCCTCGATGATTCTTTAACCAATATTCTAATAAACCAGTATATGAATATATATTTCTATTGTAATCATATCCATAAAACATCATATTGATACTACTGTAATTTTGAGGTATATCATTTACTTCAGTTGCATTATATGTAGATCTAGGTAATAAAGGTAAATTGATGTTTTCTTCTCTAACCCAATCAGTAAAGAACATATAACTCTTATTTGAATTTTCATCTACAATTGTACAAGGTGGATTATGATTATGTATAAATGCATCAATTGAATAGATTTTACCATTATTTGTTAATAATTGTGTATAAAACTCTTGTATTATCTTAGTTACACCTATTTTTGCTCCATTTTCTCTAGTAGCTAAAAATCTATGTGATTTATTAAAGTCTCTATTTGGATTTGGTATAGCATTAAGCAAATCATCTGATACTAAAAATGAAAATCTATCAGATGGTATAAGATGATGAGGATTAAATTGATTATTTAAACTAATTACATTAGATCTAGATACATTTGATACAGGAGGAGGTGGAGGTGGTTGTGTTGAATAGTTCTTGCTGGTATAGGTCTTGGTGGTAAAGGAGGAGGTGGTATTTGATTACTCATATCACCAAGATCATAAGTGTCTGAATCTTCTTCAGTATCACTACTTGATGGATTATTATCATTATCTTCACTATCACTATTTGCAGGTGATGCATTATAAAATGCATTGACATTTCTATCAATCAAATCTGCAGTAATTGATGGATGAGCAGGAGGATAATTAGCTGGTGCAACATATCTCCAATTTCTATGATCTGCAACATTCATTCCAACATAAGCTGGAACTGATCTTCTATGTTTAATTTGACGGTTAAGTTGCGTATCTAAAGCTCTATTCATTCTAAAAGTTATAGGATTAGCAAATATATTTGTATTGATTTGTCCTTGTGGTACATGAGCTTCTGATAATATTTTTTGTATAGTTGCTAAATAGTTATATCTATATCCAGTTCTATTATCACCATCTGGTAATCCCATAAAATTTCTTCTATCAGGATGATATGGTAAAGTATATTCATTATCATTTTGATAATCTCCACTTAACTTATCTTTTAATATTGGTATGTAATATAAAGCTAATATATACAAATCAGTTACACAGTTGTATATGATTAACGCAATTGAATAAGCTGTTTCTTCTTTTTGATTTGTTAAATACCAAAATTTAGTTCTCATTAAACGACCTATATAAAACTTTAACTTATCTTTCAGAGAATCACAAAAGCTAATTATATCATAATTTGCATTGTTGTTATTATTTACATTATTATCATTGCTATTATTTCCATTGTTGTTATTATTGTTATTATCATTACTTCCATTGTCTGCATTTACTAATACTCCTCTTACCATATTATCATGTCTATTTTGCATAACATTTTCTGCTCTTATTTCAGCTGCACTATTATAATGTTCATTATTCATTATGTTAAAATCATTTTCTGGTTCTGGATGTCTTTCATCAATTTCATAATGAGTTTTTTTAATTCTTCTATTTTCTAGTTGTGTAACACCTATTCTCTCTTTTGGGTGTAAAACAACAAATGGATTTCTTTGTAATATAAAATCAGATGCCATACACAATTTATCAATACCATCTGCTATACGAGTTTTAAATATGCCACATTCTCTTGCATTAGCAGAGTTTTCATTTCCTGTTAATTTTGGATTATAAGCTTCTAATGGTTTACCATGCGCAAAAGGACCTGTTACAAATAAATTTTTACACCAATTAAACATTTTCATATGTTCATCATATAAATTATATATTCTATTAAACTCATGATTTGGCCAACCTATTGGAATAAGTCTATATTGAATAATTAATGCTTTGTTAAATCTTTTCACTTCTTGATCCACATAATTATTTAAATCATCTTCACTTATATTTTGAAATGGTATGACTTGATTCCTTCTATGTCTTCTTCTATGTCTTATTCTGCTCATATCAATAGGTACATTGTCTTCATTTTCTTCATCTTCATATTCATCATCATCTGTGGGTCCATCTTCTTCATCATCATTTGAATTGTTAACTTGAGGTTGCGGTTGCATATATATATAACAATATATAAATTAAAGAATAATTCAAATAAAATTATATTTTAATATTTCTCAACAATTATAAAACATAATGCAACCAAAAGATAGTAACAACATATTAGCTAATAGAAGAACATTGTTCTTAACAACATCAGACTATAATGAAAAATTATCTAATAAATGGGTTAGATGTATTAATACTCCAACTATTACTGAAAAATATCAATATATGAGTTTAATTACTGCAGTTATTCCAAATAACTTCTATACAGTACAAGATGAAGTAAATGATCATATTCTCTTTAATTTCACTTACTACGAATGCATAAATCCAGATAAAACAAATCCAGCAGAATGGGAAAAACCTGAGAATCAGCTTGGACCTTATTATAAAACTATTGATGCTAAAATACCTCAAAGAAATTATACTGGTAAAGAATTATTAGAATTTTTTAGTAATAAGTTACTATCGTTAAGTTTTGCAGAAATAGCAGGTGCAGCAGGACCATTGCCAGATGAAGATCTTTCACAAAACTATCCGTTTCGTAAAATAGATGATCAAACAGATATACTTCAATTTAGTGAAAGTTCAGAAAATAGATTACACTTAAAATTCAAATACTTAACTCATTTTGGTAGATTATATTTCACAGATTTTAGCATTGAATTCCCTAACTTAGTTTATAAGTTATATGGTGTAGATGAGATGAACAAAAAGTTAGATATTTATCATACAGCAGCTCCAATTGAAGCATTTTTTAATAATATTGATATAGAATATGACAAAATATTGCCTAATCAACCGTCTTTAATTTGGGTGTCATTCATACAAATTAGATGTGACTGGGTTAATAGTGGTGAGAATTCAATGGTTTTAGCTAACATACCTGTGAAAGATCTTAATACTAACTACACCACATTCACTAATCCACAAATTGAATGGACAGCTAAGAAGATGCAATATCACGAATATCAACGAATGACTATATCAGTCACACAACAAGATGGTTATGCAATTTATTTAAAAAACTTACCTATTTATTTTGAGATTATTTTGTATTAATAAATTTCTTGCTATTTTTAAGTATTTTTTTAATCTTTTAAAATAACATAAATTATGTCAATCACTGCTATACCTAATTCACAAAAGCATGAAAGCATTGTGCCAGCTTACATACCAATTTACAACCATATTTTAGTTACTCCAAACCAAAGCAGGAATGAGACTGTTTTATCTTTAAATTCAAACAGTGATGCTATTACATTTGAAATATCTGGTGATAATTGTGTTAACTTATCAAAAAGCTATTTTGAATTCATATTAGATTATACTACAGGTCAAACTAGAGCTCATGCTGCTGCAGATTCAGGTAATTGGGATATGCCTTTTGTACCTAAAAGAGATACTAGTGCAAATAATTTAGATAAACTAACATTGAAGAATACTATGAATTTTGGTACATTAAAAGTATACAACAAAACAGGAACTTTGCTATGTGATTTGGATACTAGTTATAATGAATATAGAGATTTAGCTCATGAAATTGCAAATCAATTTCCTTATGATTTAAAAGAACCAGATTATTACAAGAAAATATTTGATGGTTTAGGATTTAATACTGCAAATCAAAAAATAGGTGAAAATTTATTATGTCATTCAGCTAATACATTAAATCCAAGTGGAGGTGTTCAAAATTATTATGTAATGCAAAATGGTATGACAGATACATTACATGGTCAAATACTGTGTAGATTTCATTTTGCAGACATATACAATACTATTTTAGCTTTGAAGAATGATATTTATTTTGGTGAAGTAATATACATACAATTCACATTTGCACCTATAATGAATTGGGTTCATCATAATGATGGAGATAAATATATAAACCAATGGCAAGCATTTTTAGGAATGAAAATAGTTAATCCTCATCTTTATGTTTGTTATAACAAAGATCCAACTTGCAATGCCAATACCATCAATTATTCAACTCATCATCCTATTGACTTTACTGATTTTAACATAGTTCAAATAACTAAAGATCCTATTCCAGGTAATAGTACTTTTAACTATAACTTCAGTATTAATAGCAGCATTGGAAGTTATGTTAAGTTTATATTATACAGAGCATACATAAATGATGCTTATATAAGAACTATAGTTCCTTTTGATAAAGAAGAAGATAGAATTAGATGGCAAATTAATGATTTTGTCTATACTCCTGATTATTTATATCCTGCAAAATACCAAACTTGGGAATATATGAGAAATATTATTCAAAATACATTATATGAAAAATGTTCAGCATATTCATTCCCTTATAGATTCTTTGATGTATTAAATTTCAGTACTGATCGATTAACTGAATTAAAATTAAGAGCTGGTAAAGACTTAGCAAGTGATTTAAAAATTACTTTGGATTGCTCAAATCATGATTTTGATACTGCAAAAAATACTTATACAATTCATCATAAATTCTATATTATTACAGGTAAACAATTAGTTATTGGACCAAGAGGTGTTGAGAAAGTAGTATAAATAACACTTTATTATTGACTTCTATTTTTATTTTTTGATTTCTCACTACATAATATATATATACACACACTATGTTTAAATTTGAAAAAATAAATAATATACAAATTGAACCTGTTGATGGTGGTGAGTCTTTTGATCCTAAGAAAATTCTGGGATATGATTACTTTAATGAGCCTTTCTGCAATATATTTATTGTAGCTCGTAAGAACAGTGGGAAAACTACTTTGATATACAATATATTAAGACATATATAGATCCAAAATATAAGAAAAAACAACATGTACATTTTTTCGTAGGTACAATTAAACAAGATAGGATATATGATTCAATTAAAGAGTTATTAGATTATAATGAAATTAGTTATGATGAAAACGATTCATTATTTGAACCTTATTCAGGAGATAATTTAGTAGAGAAGTTAATGAAATCAATTGATGATACAAACAAAGATAATTATGAGTATGCAGAACATATTATAATATTTGATGATCTTAGTTTAGAGTTGAAAACAGCTAATATCATACCAGTATTAATGAAAGAAAATAGACATTTAAAATCAAAAATTATAATTAGTAGTCAATATATTACTGATATAGTACCTTCAGCAAGATCACAAGTAGATTATTGTTTAACATTTTATGGATTGAGTAATAGAAATTTGTTTGACTTATACAACTCATTGAATATATGGATACCTGAATATGAAACATTTAAAGAGTTATATTTAGCTGTTACTAAGCCACAATATAACTTCTTATATATTGATAATGTTAAAAAAGTGTTTAGAGCTAACTTTCAATATTTGATTGAAGATCATTCTGAAGTTTCTTGATGTTTTTATTAATTTTATTATTTTATTGTTTATTAATACAAAAAAATGTTTATTGGGGAACGAAATACTTCAGATATAAATATTGATACAGATAAGCTTGCTAAAGATATAGCTGACAAAATAAATATACAACCTACTGATCCTGATACTATTGTTAAACCCATCAATGATGAAATTGAAAAATGTAATATTAAAATAAGTGGATGTGATAATAAAATTACTAGTACATTAAGTGCAGTCACAACATTATCATATAATAATGAAAAATGAATATATAGTAAAGAGACAAGTAACATATTATCAAAAATATGATTATGATTAGATTTTATGAAGAACAAAAGTGGTAAGTTTATGTATTCTATCTATAAACATTGCAAAACTATGAATATAATATTTCCTACTATATTAGGTAAGTATTATACTACATGGACTGTATCGTTAAAAGAAGATTTAGGTAATAATAAGTATAATGAACAAATAATTGATCGTATACCTATTACAGTTACAATCTTCCCAAATTTTATGAGAATTAAAACATTAAAATTATGTCAAATATTTAGTGGTAATAGACAACTTCGTAAAATTCGTTTACGTTTAGATAATGATTCTCTTTTATATCCTAAATATAGTTCAGATGATAAATTCTATTCATTTTTTGATCATTTATATAATCAATACCCTAATGATGGATCTAATGCAGTACCATTCCCTATAGAGATTCATAACAATAGTGTTACCCCACCTCAAAAATTATCTTGTAATTTTTATTTATATCATTTTAATGAAAATAAAGTTCTATTATGGTTAGAAAGTGATGGATGTGAAGGTGATCAGTATCAAGCAATATTACCTCAAACAATTGATACAAAGATTATAGATTTTGGTTTAAGACATGTTTACCCTAATGATCAATCTTTATTATAGTTTTAATATGAATTTATTATGTTTATTATTTTTATTATTTTTTTATTATATTATGTGATTTTTATTAAATTACGCATATTTTTAAACTCTGTCCAAATCATTTTAAAATAAAGATTCGTTTTAAAATTTAGACTATGTTTATCGTAGTTTGATCATTATTTCCTTTAACTTCTTCTTGTACTTCTTCTTCTTCCTCATCATCACTATCATCAAATATATAATTCTTCTTTACATAATGTTTCAACATAGGATTCTTCTTCAAATGAACACTTCCCATTCCTTCAGGTAGTGTTAACCACTCAATATACTTATCGAACACTGCAAAATAATGTCTATTTAATCCTCTTGGTTTTACTGATGGTTTAATATCGAAAAGCATCATGTAATATCTCTTATCACTATACTTTGTCCACATCTTTTGATGGCAAATAGCACAGAATTCATTATAAGACTTTATCTCTTCCTTAGGTAATGGCTATCTAAAACTGCACTTATGTTATGGTTAAAATATAAGTAAAACTTACATGTTCCACATATACACTTATCTAAATAATCTTCATTATTTCTAAATGAACAAAAGAAAGCAAAGTTTACTGAAGCACACATATTATATATTTTTTGATAAACGGTTTTTCTAAAATATCAGGAAAATCAAAACTGTTTCTTTTTTCTGTTTATAACAACAGTTTCTCGTCAGAATTTCGATTTATTAAAAAATATAGAATACTGTAGATAATTCTTTAAATATATATTTTTGACACTATTTAAATTCTTTTGAATGTTTTTAACTACACTATATAAATCCATAATAAATTGATAAATGAAAAAAAAGTAAGAACGCATTCTGTAGCTTGGCACCACACTATTTAATCACTAAGTCCTAGCAGGCTACACAGGACACGCTACTTACTTACATAGAAATACATTTCTTATTATATAAAGTAGCTACCCTGCCGGGGTAGAACAGGTAGCTACCTTCTATTTATACACTTTATTTCTACTATCCTACGCTAAAAACTATTGAAAACAT
>NGBS01000724.1:0-21470 GCA_002245135.1 Proteromonas lacertae
TTTTGATTTCTTCTTTGTCTAGTTTTAAACGATCAACCATATCTCTGTAAGATGTTCTTTCAGTAATTAAATTATCTCTCTCTGTTGTTATTGATTTTAATGCATTTTCTAATGCTATTTTTTTTTGTTTTGCTATATTTAATTGACTTTCTTTAGCAATCAATTCAAGTTCCTTATTTTTATTCTTTGTTTCATTGAACAGATATAGCTCCGCTAGTAGGATCATTATCTTTTCTGAAATTATTATATTCGTTATATAAATCATTAAATTCTTTTGCTTTTTTTCTTTCATTTGTTTTAGCAGCTTCTAAATCCATCTTTAACTTTGTATTTCATTTGATAATTGGATATATCTGATTTCATTGTATTTATTTCATTTGCATATGCTGTGTTTTGAGTAGATAATGTATTAACTTGTAATCCTAAATCTTTTTTTCTTTATCTAAATCACTTACCCTAGATTGATAATTTACATTTTCTTGTTGCAAATCAAGTATATCATTTTGATATTTAATGTTTTGATTATTTAAATTTGTTACAGCAGTTTGTAGATCATTTATTTTTTTCTGTAATGCTATTTCTGCTGTTTCATATTGACCTAATTTAGTTGCAGCTAAATCATATTTTAATTTTGCTGCCTGTAAATCACTTGTAACTTGATCTGCTTTTGATTTATTTGCTTTTATCATTTTTTCATAAAATTCTCGTTGTTCTACACTATTTTTTATTTACTCGATTAAATTCAGCTATTTTATCTGCCACTTCTTTCTTTTAATTATTTACATTAGCATTTGCTAGTCTTAATTCATTTTCTAAATTGTCTACTTTTTTTCTATACTGTTCCGCTTTACCAGAATATTTAGCTAATTGGTTTTTTAATTTATTCATTTCAACAGATGAACTCGAAGGTATACTACTTACTGCTGGTGGAGGTGGTGGTGGGAGGAGGTGAACCTCTAGGCGAACCAGGTGGAGATGGAGGTGGTGAAGAAGATGATGGATTAAAGCCAGGTATACGTCCTCTTGAAAATAATACTTTATTAGATGATGATGCTGAATTAACAGGTATAGCACCAGGTAATGATACAGCACTCATACCATCATCTGATGGACCTCCCATACCTGGTATTGCAGACATAGAACCACTAAAACCTGATGGCAATGCAAATCCACTTAAATCTGATGCACCAGGACCGCTACTGCTACCTGCAGGTGGAGGTGGTATGTAGGCACTTCTTCCTACTCCTACTCCTCCTCCCGGGGTGGAGGTGGACCTGGGGGACGGAAGCTACTACCTGGTGCAGCACCTGGTGGTGGTGGTGGACCACGTGGACGAGGAGGTAATGGTGGAGGCATAGCTCCTCTTCTACTATTTATATGTTAGAGATGCCTCCGTTTAGCTAATTCATTTGCAATAGCTACTGCTAAATCACCATTTGTACCTCCTCCACCAGGTATAGAAGGCATAACGTTTTGATATAAGCTAAGTTATCACTTACACTTTTATAACTATCATAAGGTAATGACTTTAACAGTGCTGATTGAACTGGTCCAAAAAATGCATCTCTGTTTTTTAGCTGTAATTTGACCAGTTTTTAATGCATCATAATAACTTTGTAATGCTAACTTCTTTTCTTTGGATAATGATTTATCTGCTAACAAAATTGGAAGCATTTTCAAATCATTTTGCGTTGCTACTTGATCCATATTGAAACTACTATAAGCTGCTTCTCTCATTTTATTTCGCATAACACTTTCTTCATCAACTCTAACACCTACTGATTTGCTTATTTTCTTTTTTAAAGCTTTGTTAAAACGATTTACTTTAGCTCTTCTTTTAATACGTTTTAATAACTGTTTTGTTAAACATTTTTTATGTTCTTTTTATTTTTTGGTTTTGACATATAATAACAAAATAAATATATTGAAATATATAAGAATTTAATGAATATAAATTTTAATTAAAAATAAACTGGCATCACAGCATTGTCACCAGGCATAGGTGCATCTGGTGGAGGTATTTTTAAACCACTACCATTACTTTGTTTTGTTTGTGCAAATGGATCACTATCACCTGGTAACCTAATTGATTTGATTTTGTGTTTGTTGTTGTTGTTGTTGTTGCTCTAAATAAATATTATCTGATTCTTGTTTGTTTTTTAACTTATTCATTCTTGCTTCCTTGCTTTGGCTAGATTTTCAGCTCTTTTCTTTCTTGTCTCTTCGCTTAATTTAGAATTAGATGATGGAGTAGCTCTATCATTACTATGATTTAAGTTATATAACAATTCTGCAATTTGTCTATCAGTTTTACTCATATCTCTAGCTAATGGAGTATCATAGCCATAATAATCATCATCAGAAGATGAGGATGAATCATCATAGTAATCTCTAGTGTATCTGCTATAACGATTGTTATACATTATGTTATTATTAAATATATAAAAACAATAAGAATTTAAATGAATAATAAAATCAATAACAAAGTTTATGTTGTTAACTTGTAAGCTAAAAAGCTTTGTAAACTGTTTTGTGGATTGTATAAACCTCTATGGTTAAATCCACAAGGTTTAGCTAAACCATTTAAAATAGGCCTATTGCTAGGAGGTTTAGTGATAGCTATACTATGTATTCTCTTAGCACCACCATTCATTGCTAATTTTAGTCCACCATTTTGTCTAAGTCTTAAGCCACCCTATGTCTTCTTCTACGTTTACCATAACCATAGTTACTAGCAGTGGAACTAATGTTTTGCTATGTTACCTATTTTATTAAAACCTAATTTTGTTGCAATGTCACCTACTTTACCTGATATATTAATATATTTCTTATCTTTTAAAGTGTTATTTATTTCTTTAGCTTTCTCAATACCTCTTGTAATATTGTCTTTTGTGGCTTTTTCTTATTTTATTCCATCCTTTCTTAAACAAACTACCTAAACCAGCTCCCTTCCGTTTTCTAGTATGAAATGAAACAACTTTACCAGATTTTGTCCTAAACTTAACAGTTCCACCACCAGTCATAGATGAAGTATCACCTAAGAATCTACCAGGTGTAAATTGTGACATTCTAGTAACTCTATGTCTTGCAACCCTACTCTACGTCTTCTCTTACCATATCCATATTCTCTATACTGCTGCTGATAACTGGTCCAGCAAAAGGTATTAAGCTAGCTGCACCTGATAGAATTTTAGATTTTTTAACCAATCTTTAAACTTACCCATTAATTAAATAACATATAAAAATATATTAAAAACGTTAAGAATTTATCAAATGAATTGATATTCAATAAATTCTTATAGTTATTAATATATAATGTTTAAAAGATATATCACAAATGATTATATAGGTACAGGTGATTTACATAAAGAAGATGCACTCTCAAATTTTGATATTGAAAAGATCATTAAAAAAATGTTTCCTAGACTACTAAAATATTTTAAAGGTGTTATACTATGGGATGAACTTAGCAAAATAGGTCAGCTATGTAAAAATGAAAATGTTTGGTGTGTTATACTTTGTACTAATACAACTAAAGATCCTGTAAGTAAAATAGGTCATTGGGTTAGTTTATGTGTTAACAATAATACTAGGAGGATAATGTACTATGATAGTTTTGGAGATAAACCTAAACAAATAACAAAGTTTTATAAAGATTTAACAAAATTAAAAAAATATCCTAATGATGAATATAAGACTAAAATAAACAGAGTTAAAAATCAAAGAGTTGATAGTGTAAGATGTGGTTATCATGCAATTTTGTTTTTAGTTGATATCATAGTAAATAACAAATCATTTGTGCAAGCAACAAATTTTAATTCATTAAAAGGAGAAAAAAGAGCTAAAATGTTAGAAACAAAATTTAAAACTATATAATTTTTATTCTTTTTCTTTTATTATTGTGTGTAAACAATTTGGTATACAATTTTACTAATGATTGTGTCTTTCTTCTACGCTTTTTACCTAAACCTTGTATTCTACGCTTAGCTGTTTCTCTATCATCAATAGCTCTTTGATTAATACTATCTCGATTTGCATTTCTCATATAATCATCAATTTTTAAATAATTATTTTCATCTTTATCATCTAATCTTGCATCTTTTAATACATAAATATTATCTTTTAAAGATACTGGTACTATCAATTCTACTGTATCTCCTATCTTAACAAAGAATGGATAGTTATAGAATTTGTGAATTCCATCACCTGGTATATCGCATGACATATAATCAAACATTGGATCACTTATTACATACCATGCTCTATCACTTTCTTGAGATACTATTACTTTGATTTGTTTACATTTGATTTTTTTATCGTTAGGCCAATTTTTATCATAATCCATACCTATTAATACTTTTATGTTTTTATTTTCCTCTTCATCATCTGATAGAATATTAATACATGGATTATATATGTATATTTCCTGCTTAGCTTGTCTTTCATTAAATGCCGTTCCTCGATGATTCTTTAACCAATATTCTAATAAACCAGTATATGAATATATATTTCTATTGTAATCATATCCATAAAACATCATATTGATACTACTGTAATTTTGAGGTATATCATTTACTTCAGTTGCATTATATGTAGATCTAGGTAATAAAGGTAAATTGATGTTTTCTTCTCTAACCCAATCAGTAAAGAACATATAACTCTTATTTGAATTTTCATCTACAAATGTACAAGGTGGATTATGATTATGTATAAATGCATCAATTGAATAGATTTTACCATTATTTGTTAATAATTGTGTATAAAACTCTTGTATTATCTTAGTTACACCTATTTTTGCTCCATTTTCTCTAGTAGCTAAAAATCTATGTGATTTATTAAAGTCTCTATTTGGATTTGGTATAGCATTAAGCAAATCATCTGATACTAAAAATGAAAATCTATCAGATGGTATAAGATGATGAGGATTAAATTGATTATTTAAACTAATTACATTAGATCTAGATACATTTGATACAGGAGGAGGTGGAGGTGGTTGCTGTTGAATAGTTCTTGCTGGTATAGGTCTTGGTGGTAAAGGAGGAGGTGGTATTTGATTACTCATATCACCAAGATCATAAGTGTCTGAATCTTCTTCAGTATCACTACTTGATGGATTATTATCATTATCTTCACTATCACTATTTGCAGGTGATGCATTATAAAATGCATTGACATTTCTATCAATCAAATCTGCAGTAATTGATGGATGAGCAGGAGGATAATTAGCTGGTGCAACATATCTCCAATTTCTATGATCTGCAACATTCATTCCAACATAAGCTGGAACTGATCTTCTATGTTTAATTTGACGGTTAAGTTGCGTATCTAAAGCTCTATTCATTCTAAAAGTTATAGGATTAGCAAATATATTTGTATTGATTTGTCCTTGTGGTACATGAGCTTCTGATAATATTTTTTGTATAGTTGCTAAATAGTTATATCTATATCCAGTTCTATTATCACCATCTGGTAATCCCATAAAATTTCTTCTATCAGGATGATATGGTAAAGTATATTCATTATCATTTTGATAATCTCCACTTAACTTATCTTTTAATATTGGTATGTAATATAAAGCTAATATATACAAATCAGTTACACAGTTGTATATGATTAACGCAATTGAATAAGCTGTTTCTTCTTTTTGATTTGTTAAATACCAAAATTTAGTTCTCATTAAACGACCTATATAAAACTTTAACTTATCTTTCAGAGAATCGCAAAAGCTAATTATATCATAATTTGCATTGTTATTATTTTCATTATTATCATTGCTATTATTTCCATTGTTGTTATTATTGTTATTATCATTACTTCCATTGTCTGCATTTACTAATACTCCTCTTACCATATTATCATGTCTATTTTGCATAACATTTCTGCTCTTATTTCAGCTGCACTATTATAATGTTCATTATTCATTATGTTAAAATCATTTTCTGGTTCTGGATGTCTTTCATCAATTTCATAATGAGTTTTTTTAATTCTTCTATTTTCTAGTTGTGTAACACCTATTCTCTCTTTTGGGTGTAAAACAACAAATGGATTTCTTTGTAATATAAAATCAGATGCCATACACAATTTATCAATACCATCTGCTATACGAGTTTTAAATATGCCACATTCTCTTGCATTAGCAGAGTTTTCATTTCCTGTTAATTTTGGATTATAAGCTTCTAATGGTTTACCATGCGCAAAAGGACCTGTTACAAATAAATTTTTACACCAATTAAACATTTTCATATGTTCATCATATAAATTATATATTCTATTAAACTCATGATTTGGCCAACCTATTGGAATAAGTCTATATTGAATAATTAATGCTTTGTTAAATCTTTTCACTTCTTGATCCACATAATTATTTAAATCATCTTCACTTATATTTTGAAATGGTATGACTTGATTCCTTCTATGTCTTCTTCTATGTCTTATTCTGCTCATATCAATAGGTACATCATCTTCATTTTCTTCATCTTCATATTCATCATCATCTGTGGGTCCATCTTCTTCATCATCATTTGAATTGTTAACTTGAGGTTGCGGTTGCATATATATATAACAATATATAAATTAAAGAATAATTCAAATAAAATTATATTCAAATATTTCTCAACAATTATAAAACATAATGCAACCAAAAGATAGTAACAACATATTAGCTAATAGAAGAACATTGTTCTTAACAACATCAGACTATAATGAAAAATTATCTAATAAATGGGTTAGATGTATTAATACTCCAACTATTACTGAAAAATATCAATATATGAGTTTAATTACTGCAGTTATTCCAAATAACTTCTATACAGTACAAGATGAAGTAAATGATCATATTCTCTTTAATTTCACTTACTACGAATGCATAAATCCAGATAAAACAAATCCAGCAGAATGGGAAAAACCTGAGAATCAGCTTGGACCTTATTATAAAACTATTGATGCTAAAATACCTCAAAGAAATTATACTGGTAAAGAATTATTAGAATTTTTTAGTAATAAGTTACTATCGTTAAGTTTTGCAGAAATAGCAGGTGCAGCAGGACCATTGCCAGATGAAGATCTTTCACAAAACTATCCGTTTCGTAAAATAGATGATCAAACAGATATACTTCAATTTAGTGAAAGTTCAGAAAATAGATTACACTTAAAATTCAAATACTTAACTCATTTTGGTAGATTATATTTCACAGATTTTAGCATTGAATTCCCTAACTTAGTTTATAAGTTATATGGTGTAGATGAGATGAACAAAAAGTTAGATATTTATCATACAGCAGCTCCAATTGAAGCATTTTTTAATAATATTGATATAGAATATGACAAAATATTGCCTAATCAACCGTCTTTAATTTGGGTGTCATTCATACAAATTAGATGTGACTGGGTTAATAGTGGTGAGAATTCAATGGTTTTAGCTAACATACCTGTGAAAGATCTTAATACTAACTACACCACATTCACTAATCCACAAATTGAATGGACAGCTAAGAAGATGCAATATCACGAATATCAACGAATGACTATATCAGTCACACAACAAGATGGTTATGCAATTTATTTAAAAAACTTACCTATTTATTTTGAGATTATTTTGTATTAATAAATTTCTTGCTATTTTTAAGTATTTTTTAATCTTTTAAAATAACATAAATTATGTCAATCACTGCTATACCTAATTCACAAAAGCATGAAAGCATTGTGCCAGCTTACATACCAATTTACAACCATATTTTAGTTACTCCAAACCAAAGCAGGAATGAGACTGTTTTATCTTTAAATTCAAACAGTGATGCTATTACATTTGAAATATCTGGTGATAATTGTGTTAACTTATCAAAAAGCTATTTTGAATTCATATTAGATTATACTACAGGTCAAACTAGAGCTCATGCTGCTGCAGATTCAGGTAATTGGGATATGCCTTTTGTACCTAAAAGAGATACTAGTGCAAATAATTTAGATAAACTAACATTGAAGAATACTATGAATTTTGGTACATTAAAAGTATACAACAAAACAGGAACTTTGCTATGTGATTTGGATACTAGTTATAATGAATATAGAGATTTAGCTCATGAAATTGCAAATCAATTTCCTTATGATTTAAAAGAACCAGATTATTACAAGAAAATATTTGATGGTTTAGGATTTAATACTGCAAATCAAAAAATAGGTGAAAATTTATTATGTCATTCAGCTAATACATTAAATCCAAGTGGAGGTGTTCAAAATTATTATGTAATGCAAAATGGTATGACAGATACATTACATGGTCAAATACTGTGTAGATTTCATTTTGCAGACATATACAATACTATTTTAGCTTTGAAGAATGATATTTATTTTGGTGAAGTAATATACATACAATTCACATTTGCACCTATAATGAATTGGGTTCATCATAATGATGGAGATAAATATATAAACCAATGGCAAGCATTTTTAGGAATGAAAATAGTTAATCCTCATCTTTATGTTTGTTATAACAAAGATCCAACTTGCAATGCCAATACCATCAATTATTCAACTCATCATCCTATTGACTTTACTGATTTTAACATAGTTCAAATAACTAAAGATCCTATTCCAGGTAATAGTACTTTTAACTATAACTTCAGTATTAATAGCAGCATTGGAAGTTATGTTAAGTTTATATTATACAGAGCATACATAAATGATGCTTATATAAGAACTATAGTTCCTTTTGATAAAGAAGAAGATAGAATTAGATGGCAAATTAATGATTTTGTCTATACTCCTGATTATTTATATCCTGCAAAGTATCAAACTTGGGAATATATGAGAAATATTATTCAAAATACATTATATGAAAAATGTTCAGCATATTCATTCCCTTATAGATTCTTTGATGTATTAAATTTCAGTACTGATCGATTAACTGAATTAAAATTAAGAGCTGGTAAAGACTTAGCAAGTGATTTAAAAATTACTTTGGATTGCTCAAATCATGATTTTGATACTGCAAAAAATACTTATACAATTCATCATAAATTCTATATTATTACAGGTAAACAATTAGTTATTGGACCAAGAGGTGTTGAGAAAGTAGTATAAATAACACTTTATTATTGACTTCTATTTTTATTTTTTGATTTCTCACTACATAATATATATATACACACACTATGTTTAAATTTGAAAAAATAAATAATATACAAATTGAACCTGTTGATGGTGGTGAGTCTTTTGATCCTAAGAAAATTCTGGGATATGATTACTTTAATGAGCCTTTCTGCAATATATTTATTGTAGCTCGTAAGAACAGTGGGAAAACTACTTTGATATACAATATATTAAGACATATTATAGATCCAAAATATAAGAAAAAACAACATGTACATTTTTTCGTAGGCACAATTAAACAAGATAGGATATATGATTCAATTAAAGAGTTATTAGATTATAATGAAATTAGTTATGATGAAAACGATTCATTATTTGAACCTTATTCAGGAGATAATTTAGTAGAGAAGTTAATGAAATCAATTGATGATACAAACAAAGATAATTTTGAGTATGCAGAACATATTATAATATTTGATGATCTTAGTTTAGAGTTGAAAACAGCTAATATCATACCAGTATTAATGAAAGAAAATAGACATTTAAAATCAAAAATTATAATTAGTAGTCAATATATTACTGATATTGTACCTTCAGCAAGATCACAAGTAGATTATTGTTTAACATTTTATGGATTGAGTAATAGAAATTTGTTTGACTTATACAACTCATTGAATATATGGATACCTGAATATGAAACATTTAAAGAGTTATATTTAGCTGTTACTAAGCCACAATATAACTTCTTATATATTGATAATGTTAAAAAAGTGTTTAGAGCTAACTTCAATATTTTGATTGAAGATCATTCTGAAGTTTCTTGATGTTTTTATTAATTTTATTATTTTATTGTTTATTAATACAAAAAATGTTTATTGGGGAACGAAATACTTCAGATATAAATATTGATACAGATAAGCTTGCTAAAGATATAGCTGACAAAATAAATATACAACCTACTGATCCTGATACTATTGTTAAACCCATCAATGATGAAATTGAAAAATGTAATATTAAAATAAGTGGATGTGATAATAAAATTACTAGTACATTAAGTGCAGTCACAACATTATCATATAATAATGAAAATAATGAATATATTAGTAAAGAGACACTTGGAACATATTATTATCAAAATGATTATGAAGATTTTATGAAGAACAAAAGTGGTAAGTTTATGTATTCTATCTATAAACATTGCAAAACTATGAATATAATATTTCCTACTATATTAGGTAAGTATTATACTACATGGACTGTATCGTTAAAAGAAGATT
Organism: Proteromonas lacertae; assembly: GCA_002245135.1. NCBI lineage: Eukaryota > Bigyra > Opalinata > Proteromonadidae > Proteromonas > Proteromonas lacertae. Next base: position 10,365 of record NGBS01000724.1, read on the forward strand.
TAGGTAATAATAAGTATAATGAACAAATAATTGATCGTATACCTATTACAGTTACAATCTTCCCAAATTTTATGAGAATTAAAACATTAAAATTATGTCAAATATTTAGTGGTAATAGACAACTTCGTAAAATTCGTTTACGTTTAGATAATGATTCTCTTTTATATCCTAAATATAGTTCAGATGATAAATTCTATTCATTTTTTGATCATTTATATAATCAATACCCTAATGATGGATCTAATGCAGTACCATTCCCTATAGAGATTCATAACAATAGTGTTACCCCACCTCAAAAATTATCTTGTAATTTTTATTTATATCATTTTAATGAAAATAAAGTTCTATTATGGTTAGAAAGTGATGGATGTGAAGGTGATCAGTATCAAGCAATATTACCTCAAACAATTGATACAAAGATTATAGATTTTGGTTTAAGACATGTTTACCCTAATGATCAATCTTTATTATAGTTTTAATATGAATTTATTATGTTTATTATTATTTTTATTATTTTTTTATTATATTATGTGATTTTTATTAAATTACGCATATTTTTTAAACTCTGTTCCAAATCATTTTAAAATAAAGATTCGTTTTAAAATTTAGACTATGTTTATCGTAGTTTGATCATTATTTCCTTTAACTTCTTCTTGTACTTCTTCTTCTTCCTCATCATCACTATCATCAAATATATAATTCTTCTTTACATAATGTTTCAACATAGGATTCTTCTTCAAATGAACACTTCCCATTCCTTCAGGTAGTGTTAACCACTCAATATACTTATCGAACACTGCAAAATAATGTCTATTTAATCCTCTTGGTTTTACTGATGGTTTAATATCGAAAAGCATCATGTAATATCTCTTATCACTATACTTTGTCCACATCTTTTGATGGCAAATAGCACAGAATTCATTATAAGACTTTATCTCTTCCTTAGGTAATGGACTATCTAAAACTGCACTTATGTTATGGTTAAAATATAAGTAAAACTTACATGTTCCACATATACACTTATCTAAATAATCTTCATTATTTCTAAATGAACAAAAGAAAGCAAAGTTTACTGAAGCACACATATTTATATATTTTTTGATAAAAACGGTTTTTCTAAAATATCAGGAAAATCAAAACTGTTTCTTTTTTCTGTTTATAACAACAGTTTCTCGTCAGAATTTCGATTTATTAAAAAATATAGAATACTGCAGATAATTCTTTAAATATATATTTTTGACACTATTTAAATTCTTTTGAATGTTTTTAACTACACTATATAAATCCATGAATAAATTGATAAATGAAAAAAAAGTAAGAACGCATTCTGTAGCTTGGCCACCACACTATTTAATCACTAAGTCCTAGCTAGGCTACACAGGACACGCTACTTACTTACATAGAAATACATTTCTTATTATATAAAGTAGCTACCCTGCCGGGGTAGAACAGGTAGCTACCTTTCTATTTATACACTTTATTTCTACTATCCTACGCTAAAAACTATTGAAAACATAAAAATAAAATTTGACCCATAAATTTATTCACACACTAAAATATATACACAATTTTAAATTCACCACTTGCTCCAGTATAACCCGTACCAAAAACTAATTCACACTCAAATCGCTTATTCTTACCTGTAGAAGGCACCTAAGAATAGTCTGGTACGGTTTACCCACATACAGTGATATTCTTACGGTTATACATATATGAATTTTTAATAACAATGGAGATATAAACAATAGAATGATAACCAATGAAATCATTCCAACAATTAACCAATGAATTTTGTAATTTTAATTTTTTTTGTTTATTTGAAAGGAAAATACGATCACATTATGTAATATTACTTTATTTTACCATAGCTCCCCCTAAAACCCATAAAATTGAAGAATAATCAAAAACAAACCGACTATTTTTTTTAATTTTATAACTTTAGGAGTGTTGATGTATATAGATTAATCAACGTTTTTGAAGATTATTATTGTATAATGATGATATGTTAAATCTCAATCTTCTCTGTAATTGTATTTCTCATTTTAAAGAATTTAGTGTTAATGTAAATTCTTCAACCTGTTCTTCTTCAATTGCTAATTGCATATATTCATCAAATACATTATCTATTATGTTATCCAGTAACTGTTTTAATAAAGCAACAATCATTTCCCAAAAGTAAATATTGCAAATACTTTAAGCAACAATATTCTATATAATAGAACAATTATATACTATATCTATTACTAAATAATAATGAATAATAAAGGGAAATCAATACAATTTGAAACCCCTATTTTTGGGGGGTTTTGTATTGGAAACCCTATATGGCTTTTTATTCAAAAAAATAGTCATTATATGTGTTCTATTTCCCTATAGTGGTTTTTGACCCTTAGGGTGTGATATGACATCATATAGTGACCATCCTATGTGACATGATCTATAACCCATATTTATACCGAAATTATGTATTAATTAAGCATTTAGCTCCTATACACAGCGACAAAGATATGGAGAGTGTTATACTTAATTCAGGCAATAGAATTATTAATACCTTTCTTTGGAAAGTTGCGAATTGAACGGCCTTTCAAATTATGAGCGCCCTTTAATTAGGGCTTTTATTTCTTTATTTTATGATTTTTTTGAGGTCCAAGCTATAGTGCATAATAACTGCAGTTAGGACCTCCAATTTATTTTGTTATTATATGCCTATTGCGTGAAAAAATACAGCAAATACGAAAATTTACACAAGCCGTGGTTTGATTAAAATTATGTTTTCATTTTTTTAAATTCCTGTCTTCAATATGAATCAAGTAGTTTAAATGATGAAATAAATACATTATTGATATAAGCAGCGATGATATGATGTAGCTAAGAGGTTTAAAAAAGAAAAAATCATAAAATAAAGAAATAAAAGGCCTGTCGCGCGCGATAAAGAAATTTGCGCGATAAAGGAAGTAATTGTTTATATTTAGATCTAATATAATATAATTGTTAATGTCATTACGCTATGCATGAATATATAATCATTTTGTCTTATAACAGTCATATACAATAGTTATGTTCAATTATTCATAAATATTCACTTCATATCCATCTTAATTATTTCTATCTTTTAACATTATTTTTATTGCATATATCACTGGAAGAAATTGAAATAAACAGTTCTTTGATGAAAAGATTAAACAAAATCGATGTTACGATGGTTTGAAATAAAAAATAAAATATTGGCTTGAAGAAGGCTTGAGCATATTTTCTTTTTTCTTTATATAACCACCGGATTTAGATAATATATATATATATATATATATATATGTAGTACTTACATTTTGATTTTCTGAAATAAAAAAAAACTGTCAAGTTTGACAAGCTTGATTTTTTTTTGAAATATCTTCTTATCTTGATAGAATATTATAACATTCTTAAGTTTTTCCTGAAATTCATTTTTTCTCTTTGACTGAATCATAAGAATATACAATCAAAAAAGTTGAAGAATATGAAATTTTAAATTAAAAATGACTTCAGAAGGGGTATAATCATGAACTATTTCAACTCCAATTGAATTGTAAGGTTTGTTGTCATCCCCAAATTCAATTCAATTACTTTTTAACATGTCAAAACAATCACATAGACAAAAGTCTAACATTCTATCATAGATTTGTAAAAAAATGAAACAAAAAAACGTGCTTATAACCGCCTTTCTTTCATTATTATAAATTGCATACCTATTATTCATTATAACACATTATTTGACACTACTTTCTTCATATCAATTTCACACTACTTTCTTCATATCAATTTCACACTACTTTCTTCATATCATTTTCATATTTTTATTTATTATTACATCTAATTAGCGATTTTAAAGAAATGATTTTTTTAATTTTAAAATATATAGTCGTTTCAATATTTTAATCGTGTTTTTTTCTTCTATAAATGCCATTATTACATAAATTACCAATAGAAATAGCTAAAAGTGTTGAAAATAAAAGATTGGTCAGAACCATATCAACAGAAGCTTTACCAATTAGACAAACTGCTAATTTATTGAAACCTGTAATTAGTAAAGATGTAATAAAATCAGTAAGAACAGTGATGCACAGAACTCAGTCATTGTAGATATAATATATCGATCTACTGGTTTTTGTATAGTTCAAGTGATATGATGAAGATTAATATTTTAGCACAATCTCCTTACGTGATACAATCAGAAATATCAAACAGAAAAAGTTCAAATACATATATTTCTGAAAAATCATTAATACTACCAGAAATTCCTCCTGATATATTTATGTACTTTAAGAAAGTACAATCGAATATATTAAAAGATGTGATAATTAATAAAAGTAATAGTTTGGAGTTTAATTTTGGTAAAATATATACTTATGATATTGTTAAAGAAAAAAAAACATTTACTAAAAACTTTATGAAGTTTAGTAACAATATTTTTAATGAAATAAAGTGGAATAATATATTGGTAACAGGAGAATATATATTGAAATGTTTGAATATTATAGAAAAACCAATAAATTCAATAAACATCTGTATATATGGATTAAATCATGAAAATAGCAAAAACAGAATTAAAGAGATAATAGAATATTTTAAAGATATATTGCATCATTATAATCCTTATATTATTATCACATCACATGTAATATCCGTAATTAGTGATTATCCTATTAAAAGAATCAATATAATTGTATATAGTTTCATTAACAAAGACGATATTATTTTTTCTCATGATATATATGTCAATCAAATTGGATATGATGGTAATGAAATATACTGTAGTGAAAATAGTATTAAATGTATATTAAATAGAACAATAATATACAATCCTAATGTTAAAAGAAAAATTAAATATTGTTATTTGTTATTACATTTTATTGAGAATGGATTTAGCGTTAATTTTCATGATATGAATGTGATTCTTAACCATTTAATTTATAATAAAAGAATTATATTAGATTTAGATAATTGTAATTCAATAATAGAATTTCTTTATAATATTAAGATGAAGATAAAAAGTGAAGATGAATTGAATGATATTATAGAAAAAATAGATTTACATTTATGTAATGCTTTATTGTATGATGAGTTTATTCCTTATAAAGAAAAAGTTAAGTCTAAAGATGTATTCGATTATATCACTTCCAAATATAAAATCAATTATCAAATAGTGAAAAATGTGAAAGTATTATTGGATGAAAGAAGTGATAGTGTTTATTTACTTGAAAACAGTGTATCTAGAATGTCATTCATAATTTCTGATTGATTTTTATATGTTGTTTCTTGCTTTATACTGTTTAATCCATAAATTACCTAAAATTACCAAGATTATTACATTTTTACGTTTATCAAAAAATGTCTGCTAAACCAAATCTTTGCACTTCATTCACGTTGAGAGGTGTTACATTCAAAAATAGAATGGGTGTTTCTCCCATGATCACAGTATTTTGTTTTAAAATTAATATCTTTTAATAGAGTAATGCAATAGACGGAATTCCGCAAGATATTCAAGTTGTTCATTATGGTATTTTTGATATCAGTTTAATTTGATGTAGGAAACATGGCTTTTAGAGGTTTTGGATTAATTATTCAAGAATCAACTGCAGTATGTGTTCAAGGTAAAATAACACCAAGGTATATTACATTTTATTTGAAAATGAATAGAGATTTAACAATGATAGACGAAAATTGTATTGCAGCTTACAAAAGAATAACCAATCTTGTTCATGAAGAGAATTGCAAGATTGGAGTTCAAGTATAAATAATAGAATTACATATATTCTTTTAAATAGTTAAGCCATAGTGGAAGAAAAGGCTCTCAAAGGCCATGTCAAGAAGGAAGAAATTTAAATCTTGGTAAAGATGAAGGCGGCTGGGAATTAGTAGCTCCAAGTGCAATAAAACACGAACCACATGACACTCCAAGAGAATTAACAATTGCAGAAATAAAAGAGATAGAAGATCAATTTGTAAAATCAACTGAAATAGCTATTAAAAGTGGATATGATTTTATCGAAATTCATGCTGCTCATGGTTATTTAGTTCATGAATTCTTATCTCCAGTTGCTAATAAACGAACTGATGAATATGGTTGTGATAGTTATGAAAATCGAACAAGATTTTTGAAAGAAATATTATTAAAAGTTAGAAAAGTAATGCCTGAAGATATGCCTTTATTTGTGAGATTGAGTTGTGTAGATTATGTGGATGGAGGAATAACATTAGAAGATTCAATAAAATTAAGTAAAGATATTCATGAAAATGTATATATTATTCATTTATTATGATTAATAATAGTATGGTGTTGATTTAATCGATTGTAGTTCTGCTGGTGTTTCACCTGAACAAAATCTATTGAAATTATGGGGTCATCAATTACCTTATGCTAAAGCTATCCATGAAGCTGGAGTTCCAACTACAGCAGTAGGTGGAATATGTGATGGTAAAGTTGCTAATGATTTGATTGAGAATGATGAAACTGATATAGTGTTAGTCGGAAGAGGATTTTTAAGAGATGCTTTTAATCCTAGAAATATTGCTAAAGATCTTGGTGTATATTATTATTTTATTTTATTTTATTTTATTATAGTTACCTGTTCCAGAATTTCATAAAAGTATTCAAAGAGAAGTGAATCGAATTCCTGCTCACTGTAAATATTGATTTGATAATAACTTTTAATGATATTATTTTTTATTATGTAATTTGTTTTTATTTCTCTCTACCCATTCAAACAACATTAGAAATTTCATTTCATAATAATTAATATAGAGTTTCTCTTTCTTTAATTCACAAAATCACAATTTCTAATATACATACAGTATTCTTACTCTCTGTTTTGTAGGAATTTAATAATCTGTATGTAGAAATCCATTAGGTGTTCGATATTTTGGATATAGTAAGATTTTATTATTATAAGTAACTAAATAAATATAAACCAATGGAATAGAATATGATGTAGATTTAAGACAATATTACTCTATCTTCTACTATTTTTATTGTATTATTAATCAATATCAAATTCTATTCTATTAATTACTTATAGTCATTTAATTATTCATAATAATATAATCATCCATAAATCCAAAACATCTAACATCTACTGGATTTCTATCTTACAGTTTTTGATAGAAACATTCACGTTGGAACAGCTTTGGGTAATGTACTTGATATGTAGTGCTAATTCTATTGATGTCTTCGGTAATGCTAATAATAATCTTATATACAAAGCGATATACACTTCAAAAAATATAAAATGAAAAAAATAACGAATAATCACAAGCTTTTGGCTTGAATTATTAATGTTGAAAAAATCCGTTTCACAAAAATAAAAATAAAAATAATCTATTCAGATTTAGTTTTTACATCAACCTTTTTACTTCTAGAAGCTCTAAACAAACGAAACCAGGAATTTAATAAAGGTAAAAGAGTTGGAGCTAATCTATTCATATAATAGAGATAGTTATTGAATATACAAGGCAAATATATGATAAGGAGGTAAACTTGGTTGATGAATAGCAAATTCAGGAGAATATAATAAACTATATAACATTTTATTCACTTTATTCATATTCTTTATTACATTCATTTTTGATTCTTTCTCACTTTTATTTATTATTTTTTGGACTTCTTTTAATATTTTATAACTATCTTTTGGAACTGAAATATAAAACCATTTACTCTTCACATCTTTCAAATATAATTCATAAGTTATTAATTCATTTTTATATATTTTAAACAATGAATAATATATCACATCATTTATCATTGAAGGATATTTCAATAACAATTCTTTATTCTCATTTTTTATTGATAAACAATTCAATATATGTTTTTCAACAACTCCTTCTATTGTTTTTTCTTCTTTCTCATTATTATTATTTCCACTATCTCTTGATATTGGTATTATATTTATTCCCATATTATCATCATAATAAAGTGATTCTTTTTCTTCATTTTCTGTTACTATAATTATATCATTACAAAAATAGGAACTCAGTGGTAAATTATTTGATATTTCATCTAATATATATTGATGAAGAATATTGTAATGTTTTTTATTTATTTTGAACTGTTGTTCGGAATATGGCAAAATATTACTACTTATTTTCATAGGTAATACTGTATTTGAATTGATGTAATTTTTGTTTAAATTATCTTCGATTTTGGAAGTATTTATTTTAATATCAGGTAATATAGATACTGGATACATGTAAGTTATACCAATTTCTATTTTCTCATTATTTAACTCATTTCGATTTATATCAAATGAACTGGAATAAAACAATGATAATATTGGATTTATGTAATTTACACAATCTTCCTTTGATTTATGTGAATGATAAAATGTGTGAGTAGCTCCATACACTACTGTGACTATTTCATCACCATTCTTACATTCCATAATACTTGGATTTGTAGATAAAGAAGAAATTTTACTACATTCTTCTTCAGTTTTGCTATTTTCTTGGTGAAATTTGTATTTAACTATATAATCAGAAGGATTTTGAGGTTTCAATATATTCTTCTCAAGATAATCCTGAACTGAAAAACGATCTCCAGTTCTACTGTATATATTTACCTCAATTACATCTTGCTCTCTTATTATATTGGAATGTAATGGTAGTTGAGTTGGAAACAGACTAGAATTATAAAAGAATAATGAATACATCAAAGTTCTTTTCAAACCAAAATATAATGCTGGAAATAAAAATAATGCATAGCAAATTGCTAATTTAGCAAGCAATTCCATCAGAAAATCAAGAATTATTTATTCAAGCAAGTTTGATAATTTATTTTGAATAAAATCAATATATGAGTTATAGAGAAATTTATTTATCATCATTTGTAAGAAGATAATTCAAAAGAATATAGATGAAAATAATAAATACACTAATTTTTCTTTAATTATTAATTACAATGCTACCGAAGTGTTATATATTCAATATAACATTATTTTCTTCACATATCTGTCTTACTACTTCAACAATACATTTATCATTCTCAACTCCACTTACATCATCGACTTCATCCAATTTAGTGTTTATCACAACAGATTTCCAGTTTTTACATTTATCAATAGATTATAAATCATATTTATCATCAATCATATATATCTTATCCACATTCTTCAATCTTTCTTCACACAATTCATATAATCCTAATTTTGGTTGATCAAATGAAATAACATCAATATCTCTTCCTGTACATACTCTATATACATTCTTTAAACCTAAAACAAAAGCACCATTAGTAAATCTAGGTATTTCATATTCAGATTCTTTTGTTATGTTATTATTCAAAATATAACATATTATTCTTTGTTCTATTGATTCATGATCTGGTTCAGGGATTCCATCACTTCGTAATATGTCTATTAACACTTGATATAAACATAACCAATCATAATTAAACGAATAAACGATAATTTGATCTATTCTCATTTTATCATCTTTGTAATCTTCAATTACTGTTATTCCATCTCGTTTTTCATATTTATAACTAGGACATAAATATGGTCTTTCACTTAAATAGTCTTGAAATGTAATATAATTGGTAAATCCAAAGAATTTGGCTATTTTTGTTGATTCATTGTTATCTTTTCCTACTATTAAACTCTTTTTGGATGGATCATTTATATTTTTGGAGATATTAGAAGTAAAAACAATATGGTCTAAACTAATTTCATAATCTTCATAATACAATGGTGAATCACTGTAACAAGTATAGTAATATAATAAAAATACGTTCTATCATCCATTTCTATATTAATAAGAGAGTCTAATAAGATTAAATATGGTATTTTGTGTAAATCTAATTTTTCTAGCATTTTCTTAGTTCTATTTGCATTATCTCTTGCTAGTGTCTTTTTACATTGAGTAATATTCTTTATATTGCTGAAGCATAAACAAAAATTCATTTTTAATTACTGAAAATATATTCGTTTCAATGGTTCTTCTTTTTATTATAACACAAGACAGACGTAATTAAACATTAAAGTAATAATATAAATAAATTAATGTTTAGATTTTAAAGTGTTTCATATAATTTACTGATTAAATTGTTATATTTTGCTTCAATAACTCCCCTTTTCATTTTCAATGTTGGTGTCAATTCTCCACTAGATAATCCATAATCATGATCCAATAAAATCCACTTTCTAATATTCTGAGCTTGAGAAATAGACAAATTCTTATTATAAAAGTCTATTTGTTTATCAATATATTCTCTTAACTTAGAATCATTAATAGCTTCACTTACCGTTTTAGATTTACTCCCTAATTGCTCTAATAACTGTAATGTTTCACTACTCAATTCATCGTTTGGATTTCCTTCAGTATCACTCATTGTCTTAAGCGTCATTATCATCGATAAGAACTTTCTCTTATCTCCAATTAACGTACAATTTGAAATACATGGAATAATCTTCTTGATCTTATCTTCAATATATAATGGAGGAATATTTTCACCACCCTATTTAACCATATTAACAATAATAATAATAATAATAATAATAATATATACAGCAGTAATAATAATATCTTTCATCCTTCCAGTAACTTTCACAAATCCATCTTTATCAATTATACCAATATCACCAGTATGAACATAACCATTACTATCTCCAGTTGTATTGGTCAATTCTTCATCATCTTTATAACCCATAAATACATTCCTGCCGTAGTAGATTATTTCACCTGTTTCTTCAATAAGTTTTAAATCAACTCCTTGACAAGCATGACCAGATGTACCAATCTAAATAAATAAATATATATATATTATATACTCTCCATTGTTGTTTTGAATTTGTTGCTACTGGACCAGATCCTTCTGATTGACCTAATAATTCATATACTCTTATATCTAAATCAGCTAAGAATTGAATAACTTCAGGTAATATCGGTGCAGCTGATGATATACCAGTAACCATATATTCAAATCCTAAATTCTGTTTGATTTTAGAGAATAATAAACTATCAGCCATTCCTAAGCAATTCACTGGTTGATGACAGCACCATATTGCAGATTCTGACTTTGTATATGACCTTTTGATTTTGCCCATTCTATTAAACTCTTTTTTATACCATTCTATTGTATAA
>NGBS01000890.1:0-130323 GCA_002245135.1 Proteromonas lacertae
TGGATTTAGCGTTAATTTTCATGATATGAATGTGATTCTTAACCATTTAATTTATAATAAAAGAATTATATTAGATTTAGATAATTGTAATTCAATAATAGAATTTCTTTATAATATTAAGATGAAGATAAAAGTGAAGATGAATTGAATGATATTATAGAAAAAATAGATTTACATTTATGTAATGCTTTATTGTATGATGAGTTTATTCCTTATAAGAAAAAGTTAAGTCTAAAGATGTATTCGATTATATCACTTCCAAATATAAAATCAATTATCAAATAGTGAAAAATGTGAAAGTATTATTGGATGAAAGAAGTGATAGTGTTTATTTACTTGAAAACAGTGTATCTAGAATGTCATTATAATTTCTGATTGATTTTTATATGTTGTTTCTTGCTTTATACTGTTTAATCCATAAATTACCTAAAATTACCAAGATTATTACATTTTTACGTTTATCAAAAAATGTCTGCTAAACCAAATCTTTGCACTTCATTCACGTTGAGAGGTGTTACATTCAAAAATAGAATGGGTGTTTCTCCCATGATCACAGTATTTTGTTTTAAAATTAATATCTTTTAATAGAGTAATGCAATAGACGGAATTCCGCAAGATATTCAAGTTGTTCATTATGGTATTTTTGATATCAGTTTAATTTGATGTAGGAAACATGGCTTTTAGAGGTTTTGGATTAATTATTCAAGAATCAACTGCAGTATGTGTTCAAGGTAAAATAACACCAAGGTATATTACATTTTATTTGAAAATGAATAGAGATTTAACAATGATAGACGAAAATTGTATTGCAGCTTACAAAAGAATAACCAATCTTGTTCATGAAGAGAATTGCAAGATTGGAGTTCAAGTATAAATAATAGAATTACATATATTCTTTTAAATAGTTAAGCCATAGTGGAAGAAAAGGCTCTCAAAGGCCATGTCAAGAAGGAAGAAATTTAAATCTTGGTAAAGATGAAGGCGGCTGGGAATTAGTAGCTCCAAGTGCAATAAAACACGAACCACATGACACTCCAAGAGAATTAACAATTGCAGAAATAAAAGAGATAGAAGATCAATTTGTAAAATCAACTGAAATAGCTATTAAAAGTGGATATGATTTTATCGAAATTCATGCTGCTCATGGTTATTTAGTTCATGAATTCTTATCTCCAGTTGCTAATAAACGAACTGATGAATATGGTTGTGATAGTTATGAAAATCGAACAAGATTTTTGAAAGAAATATTATTAAAAGTTAGAAAAGTAATGCCTGAAGATATGCCTTTATTTGTGAGATTGAGTTGTGTAGATTATGTGGATGGAGGAATAACATTAGAAGATTCAATAAAATTAAGTAAAGATATTCATGAAAATGTATATATTATTCATTTATTATGATTAATAATAGTATGGTGTTGATTTAATCGATTGTAGTTCTGCTGGTGTTTCACCTGAACAAAATCTATTGAAATTATGGGGTCATCAATTACCTTATGCTAAAGCTATCCATGAAGCTGGAGTTCCAAACTACAGCAGTAGGTGGAATATGTGATGGTAAAGTTGCTAATGATTTGATTGAGAATGATGAAACTGATATAGTGTTAGTCGGAAGAGGATTTTTAAGAGATGCTTTTAATCCTAGAAATATTGCTAAAGATCTTAGTGTATATTATTATTTATATTATTTTATTATAGTTACCTGTTCCAGAATTTCATAAAAGTATTCAAAGAGAAGTGAATCGAATTCCTGCTCACTGTAATTATTGATTTGATAATAACTTGTAATGATATTATTTTTTATTATGTAATTTGTTTTTATTTCTCTCTACCCATTCAAACAACATTAGAAATTTCATTTCATAATAATTAATATAGAGTTTCTCTTTCTTTAATTCACAAAATCACAATTTCTAATATACATACAGTATTCTTACTCTCTGTTTTGTAGAAATTTAATAATCTGTATGTAGAAATCCATTAGGTGTTCGATATTTTGGATATAGTAAGATTTTATTATTATAAGTAACTAAATAAATATAAACCAATGGAATAGAATATGATGTAGATTTAAGACAATATTACTCTATCTTCTACTATTTTTATTGTATTATTAATCAATATCAAATTCTATTCTATTAATTACTTATAGTCATTTAATTATTCATAATAATATAATCATCCATAAATCCAAAACATCTAACATCTACTGGATTTCTATCTTACAGTTTTTGATAGAAACATTCACGTTGGAACAGCTTTGGGTAATGTACTTGATATGTAGTGCTAATTCTATTGATGTCTTCGGTAATGCTAATAATAATCTTATATACAAAGCGATATACACTTCAAAAAATATAAAATGAAAAATATAACGAATAATTACAAGCTTTTGGCTTGAATTATTAATGTTGAAAAAATCCGTTTCACAAAAATAAAAATAAAAATAATCTATTCAGATTTAGTTTTTACATCAACCTTTTTACTTCTAGAAGCTCTAAACAAACGAAACCAGGAATTTAATAAAGGTAAAAGAGTTGGAGCTAATCTATTCATATAATAGAGATAGTTATTGAATATACAAGGCAAATATATGATAAGGAGGTAAACTTGGTTGATGAATAGCAAATTCAGGAGAATATAATAAACTATATAACATTTTATTCACTTTATTCATATTCTTTATTACATTCATTTTTGATTCTTTCTCACTTTCATTTATTATTTTTTGGACTTCTTTTAATATTTTATAACTATCTTTTGGAACTGAAATATAAAACCATTTACTCTTCACATCTTTCAAATATAATTCATAAGTTATTAATTCATTTTTATATATTTTAAACAATGAATAATATATCACATCATTTATCATTGAAGGATATTTCAATAACAATTCTTTATTCTCATTTTTTATTGATAAACAATTCAATATATGTTTTTCAACAACTCCTTCTATTGTTTTTTCTTCTTTCTCATTATTATTATTTCCACTATCTCTTGATATTGGTATTATATTTATTCCCATATTATCATCATAATAAAGTGATTCTTTTTCTTCATTTTCTGTTACTATAATTATATCATTACAAAAATAGGAACTCAGTGGTAAATTATTTGATATTTCATCTAATATATATTGATGAAGAATATTGTAATGTTTTTTATTTATTTTGAACTGTTGTTCGGAATATGGCAAAATATTACTACTTATTTTCATAGGTAATACTGTATTTGAATTGATGTAATTTTTGTTTAAATTATCTTCGATTTTGGAAGTATTTATTTTAATATCAGGTAATATAGATACTGGATACATGTAAGTTATACCAATTTCTATTTTCTCATTATTTAACTCATTTCGATTTATATCAAATGAACTGGAATAAAACAATGATAATATTGGATTTATGTAATTTACACAATCTTCCTTTGATTTATGTGAATGATAAAATGTGTGAGTAGCTCCATACACTACTGTGACTATTTCATCACCATTCTTACATTCCATAATACTTGGATTTGTAGATAAAGAAGAAATTTTACTACATTCTTCTTCAGTTTTGCTATTTTCTTGGTGAAATTTGTATTTAACTATATAATCAGAAGGATTTTGAGGTTTCAATATATTCTTCTCAAGATAATCCTGAACTGAAAAACGATCTCCAGTTCTACTGTATATATTTACCTCAATTACATCTTGCTCTCTTATTATATTGGAATGTAATGGTAGTTGAGTTGGAAACAGACTAGAATTATAAAAGAATAATGAATACATCAAAGTTCTTTTCAAACCAAAATATAATGCTGGAAATAAAAATAATGCATAGCAAATTGCTAATTTAGCAAGCAATTCCATCAGAAAATCAAGAATTATTTATTCAAGCAAGTTTGATAATTTATTTTGAATAAAATCAATATATGAGTTATAGAGAAATTTATTTATCATCATTTGTAAGAAGATAATTCAAAAGAATATAGATGAAAATAATAAATACACTAATTTTTCTTTAATTATTAATTACAATGCTACCGAAGTGTTATATATTCAATATAACATTATTTTCTTCACATATCTGTCTTACTACTTCAACAATACATTTATCATTCTCAACTCCACTTACATCATCGACTTCATCCAATTTAGTGTTTATCACAACAGATTTCCAGTTTTTACATTTATCAATAGATTATAAATCATATTTATCATCAATCATATATATCTTATCCACATTCTTCAATCTTTCTTCACACAATTCATATAATCCTAATTTTGGTTGATCAAATGAAATAACATCAATATCTCTTCCTGTACATACTCTATATACATTCTTTAAACCTAAAACAAAAGCACCATTAGTAAATCTAGGTATTTCATATTCAGATTCTTTTGTTATGTTATTATTCAAAATATAACATATTATTCTTTGTTCTGTTGATTCATGATCTGGTTCAGGGATTCCATCACTTCGTAATATGTCTATTAACACTTGATATAAACATAACCAATCATAATTAAACGAATAAACGATAATTTGATCTATTCTCATTTTATCATCTTTGTAATCTTCAATTACTGTTATTCCATCTCGTTTTTCATATTTATAACTAGGACATAAATATGGTCTTTCACTTAAATAGTCTTGAAATGTAATATAATTGGTAAATCCAAAGAATTTGGCTATTTTTGTTGATTCATTGTTATCTTTTCCTACTATTAAACTCTTTTTGGATGGATCATTTATATTTTTGGAGATATTAGAAGTAAAAACAATATGGTCTAAACTAATTTCATAATCTTCATAATACAATGGTGAATCACTGTAACAAGTATAGTAATATAATAAAAATACATTCAATCATCCATTTCTATATTAATAAGAGAGTCTAATAAGATTAAATATGGTATTTTGTGTAAATCTAATTTTTCTAGCATTTTCTTAGTTCTATTTGCATTATCTCTTGCTAGTGTCTTTTTACATTGAGTAATATTCTTTATATTGCTGAAGCATAAACAAAAATTCATTTTTAATTACTGAAAATATATTCGTTTCAATGGTTCTTCTTTTTATTATAACACAAGACAGACGTAATTAAACATTAAAGTAATAATATAAATAAATTAATGTTTAGATTTTAAAGTGTTTCATATAATTTACTGATTAAATTGTTATATTTTGCTTCAATAACTCCCCTTTTCATTTTCAATGTTGGTGTCAATTCTCCACTAGATAATCCATAATCATGATCCAATAAAATCCACTTTCTAATATTCTGAGCTTGAGAAATAGACAAATTCTTATTATAAAAGTCTATTTGTTTATCAATATATTCTCTTAACTTAGAATCATTAATAGCTTCACTTACCGTTTTAGATTTACTCCCTAATTGCTCTAATAACTGTAATGTTTCACTACTCAATTCATCGTTTGGATTTCCTTCAGTATCACTCATTGTCTTAAGCGTCATTATCATCGATAAGAACTTTCTCTTATCTCCAATTAACGTACAATTTGAAATACATGGAATAATCTTCTTGATCTTATCTTCAATATATAATGGAGGAATATTTTCACCACCCTATTTAACCATATTAACAATAATAATAATAATAATAATAATAATATATACAGCAGTAATAATAATATCTTTCATCCTTCCAGTAACTTTCACAAATCCATCTTTATCAATTATACCAATATCACCAGTATGAACATAACCATTACTATCTCCAGTTGTATTGGTCAATTCTTCATCATCTTTATAACCCATAAATACATTCCTGCCGTAGTAGATTATTTCACCTGTTTCTTCAATAAGTTTTAAATCAACTCCTTGACAAGCATGACCAGATGTACCAATCTAAATAAATAAATATATATATATTATATACTCTCCATTGTTGTTTTGAATTTGTTGCTACTGGACCAGATCCTTCTGATTGACCTAATAATTCATATACTCTTATATCTAAATCAGCTAAGAATTGAATAACTTCAGGTAATATCGGTGCAGCTGATGATATACCAGTAACCATATATTCAAATCCTAAATTCTGTTTGATTTTAGAGAATAATAAACTATCAGCCATTCCTAAGCAATTCACTGGTTGATGAACAGCACCATATTGCAGATTCTGACTTTGTATATGACCTTTTGATTTTGCCCATTCTATTAAACTCTTTTTTATACCATTCTATTGTATAATAATTTAAAATAATAATTATTATTATAAAATTATACTGAATTTTTAAATGTATTATATATTTGATCTTTAATTTTTTCCCATACTCTTGGAACTCCCATATGAAATATTGGATGACACTATTTAATATATATAAATAATTAATACTGCTTTCAATGTCTGTACAAGTGATCCTTTCAATGCATCAGGTCTTGCAAACCAAACTTCACTTTTCTGTCTTAATGGTACATAAATATCAACAATCTGAGCAGCAATATGTGACAAAGGTAAATAACTAACAAATCTTAATAATTCATATTTATCTCTTTCTTCTTCACTTCTTACATCTAAACAACTATAAACACATGTCACTGCAGTCCATAAACCATTATCGTGAGAGATTAAAACTGCTTTTGGTAAACTAACTGTTCCACTTGTGAAAATAATGGCACAACATTGGTTTGGCTTTTGTGATTTGATTGAATCGTATATTGCAGTGTCTGATATATCGTTTGTGCCTAATTCTAGAAATTCTTCATAGTAATATATTGGAAATTCTGCATTTTTTGGTTTTTCACAATTTTCATGACTATAACTATAATTATTATATATTATAATAAAAACAAGGAAATATATAATAAATACATAATACACGCTAATGGTTTGAATTCTGGTTGGATTTCAAGATACTTTTTCAGTTGTTTTTCTCCCTCAACTAAGATAAATGTACAATCTGATCTTTTAGCAGCATCCAAACAGGCGGCAGGTGAATTTGTGGCGTATATTCCTGTGGCTATACCTCCAGCGATAATTGAACCAGTGTAAGCACATACATATTCAAATGAATTGAATCCTATTAAATCAACACCGTCCCATCTTTTTAATCCTAATTTTATCAATGATTTGGCAAATCTAGAGTAATTATAGAAAAATCATTGTGTACTTGAAGGAATTAATGAAATAATCGTGATATGTATATTTAATACCATTGCAATCAACATGAGATATGCATTGTCCGTATTTTTTGTCCATGTCAATTAATGACTAGAATCAGTAGAACAAAAGTGATACTTCACCAACAGTAATAGCAGGTATACCAGCCACACCGTTTCCCATTCTCAACTGCACTTCTTCTTTTATATTACTCACAAAATATGATTGTTTCATAAACTAAGAATTTATTGAAAAACAACCAATCGTTTGTTAAGAACAATTCAATGACCAAAGATTTTTTAAATGTAATAAAAACTACGTCATCATTTTACCAACAATAACTTCTCTGAGATTTTATACTTACACTGCAAACAAGCTTTTATCGATATTTATAGAAACACATCATCTGTAATTCTAATACTATTCTAAATAAAATATTTAGAGTAGTAAGACTGATTTTAATATTCATATGTTTGGTTTTAACCATAATTAATTTCATTACATGAATTATGATGTATTAAATATTCCTAATAGTAATTTTTGATGAAATAATAGTCATCTGTGTATTTTATACTCAATAATAAGTAAAGAACATCTTTAATCTACATTATTTTAAGGTCTGAATTCTTTTATAATAGACTGAATAACATGATAAACCTATTTTTGAAACGATTATATTGGGAATTAATAGACTAAAATAATGTAACAAACATGAAACGAATAATTTTTTAAAAATCTAAATTTCATTTTTTAAATTTGAATAAGGAAAGCAATTAATGCCAATCGATAGACAACCAATTTCATTAGATACCAATATAGTTCAAGTATAACTATAAATCTTTAGCACCTAGGATAACATACCTTTTCAAATCATTCCACATCTTTTTATTGGTTCTAAACATGCTTGTTTTAACATTGAGGGTTTAAGAGCTCAAAATATAACTCACATTTTAAATATCTCAGGCATACCACCAACATATCCAAAAGATTTTACATATATGACAATTGAAATACACGATAAAGAGGAGTCTAATCTTCTCTCTGTTGTGCCATTAGCTATGTTGTTTATCGACACAGCATTAAAGAATGGAAGTTGTTTAGTTCATTGTGTAGCTGGTAGATCTAGATCAGCAGCAATAATAATAGCATATTTAATCAATAAATGTCATTACTCCTACTATGAAGCCTACGATTATGTAAAAGCGAAAAGATCAGTAGTTACACTTAATAAAGGTTTTCAAGAACAATTAAAAGCATATTATGAAAGTAGATGTGATGTTTATATAGCAAACCAAATTTTACTTTCTCAAAGATTTAATACGTTAAGTACAATGTACACGAGTCGAATGTCTGTATCAACAGTATCACAATTAAAATATCCATCACTGCAAGATGTAGCACATGTACAATTAGTTATGCCATCCAATGAAAAATCTAATTCTCCTATTACTTTACCAACATTAAGAGGTCTTCAGTTAGGATATCATTGTAGATATTGTAATAAACTATTATTCACTAATTCCAAGTATATATTTAATAATTATATATATATATATATATATTAAATTAGTGTAATTCGTCATATTGAAATACCAAAGCCACCTTCTTCAAGACCATCATTACAACAATCACAACAACAACAACCATTACTACAAGAAGTTAAAATGTTTGAATTAAAAGGAATTAACACATTACAAAAGGTGAAAAGAGTAAGTGTGAATAGTGATTCACCTAATTTTATTGGTGCAATTAATACACCAACCCCCCAAATTTCTGGCATCCCCAATACTGTAGGAGGT
The DNA here is from genome assembly GCA_002245135.1 of Proteromonas lacertae. Classification (NCBI taxonomy): domain Eukaryota; class Bigyra; order Opalinata; family Proteromonadidae; genus Proteromonas; species Proteromonas lacertae. The sequence continues at coordinate 8,916 of NGBS01000890.1, forward strand.
GGTAGAGGATCAGTTACATCAACATCTTCATCTAATTATTATTTAGATCCATCTTCAGCTAGATCAGATTTGTCAGTAAGTTCGCCAAGCCCAGATCATCGATATGAATCAAAGTATATATATTATAATTATTTATTAATATTATTAGAACACCTGATCCATTGGATAGTCCAGCTCCATCAATAAGAATACCAACTTCTGCTTCTACATCTCCAATGAAATTCTCAACTGAATTGTCTGAGATTATTTCACCAAATCCACCTAAAGATTCACCACCACCTTCACCACGTATTTATTATTATTATTATTATATTGATTATATATAGATCCTTTAATTGATGGAAATTGGTATAAGACTGTAGAAATGATAGAAAGTGTAGGAAAAGTCAAACCAGAGTATATTAAATCGTTTTATTTTTATTTATAATATAGTTTTTCTGCTAAATCATTATATCAACAAGATTCTAATCAATTAGTTCCAAATTGTGATTTTATATTCATTGAACCGATGAGTTGGTTGAATGACCAAATAACTAAATTATGCAAAGGTAAAATATTATGTTGTGAATGTAAGAAAGAAATTGGTTTTTATGCTTGGTCAGGATATTTGTATATATTTATATTTTATATTTTATAGTTGTTCTTGTGGTGAGAGTATTACACCAGCTTTTACGATCTATCGAAGATCTGTTGTTCCTCATACACGAGATCATGAGTTTATCCAGTTTACTGAGACTGAAGAATGTCCAGGTAAATAACTATGAGAAATTTTATTTTTTAAAAGGTATTTTCTTTTTGTATTTTGCCTGTTATTAACCAAAATAATGATAATTAAATAAGAGAGTTATTATTTATGAATATTTAGCGAAAGCCCATTCTTTATTACATAAAGGACATGTTTGCTTCTTCTTTAACCAATGACTTATACAATGAAAGTGAAAAGAGTGGTTACATTTGCCAATAGAAGTCTAGCATATAGTATATGAGTAATATACGGAACATTGAGTATCAACATCCATTCCCTGACACTCTAAACACAATTCCTGTAAATTAGCACGACAAATAGCACATGTTTCTGTTTGTATATTCATTGAGAATAATGCCTTAGCATCCCAGGAAGTTATTTTAAAAAAATCAGTCTCACTCATGTAAAAAAGAAAAATAAACTAGTCAAGCTTTTAAAAATAGGTTTGACATAACAAATGTTTTTTTCTATTTACATAGATAATAAAACAAAATTATAATTACAGTAATTAACTATCTATAATAAGTTGTAAGGAATGAAAGGTGAGAAGTTGATAAATGCAGGTTTATGATTTTTAATAGTAGTGTAACGTATATAATCAATATATTTTAATAATGAAAATATCGTGAGAATGTGTTTATCCACTTATCTAAAAAGAACAAAATATTTATATAAAATTAGTTATTTAAGAATATTTGGCAAAAGCCCATTCATTTTTACATAAAGGACATTCTTGTTTCTTCTTTAACCAGTGACTTATACAATGAAAGTGAAAAGAATGATCACATTTACCAACAGCTGCCTAATAATATATTCATATACGTTTTATACTGAACAGTTAACTTCTCCATCTACACCTTGACATTCTGTACAAGCATCTATTAAATCATTTCTACAAATGCCACACGTGTCTGTTTGAAGATCTAATGAGAATAAGGCTTTAGCATCCCAAGAAGTTACTTTAAAAAATTCACTTTCACTCATTGATATAAAGAAAAAAAAACAAAAATATAATTCAAACTTATTTTAGAGTTTGACACTCTGAAAGTCATTTTTTCAATTTAAACAATCAACCAAACAAATAAAATATTGTTAATATAAATAAATCAATTTTACATTTTCAAATTAGTTTTTAGGACGAGGTAGGAAGCTAATAATCGTGGATTGACGATTAACCATAACAGAGCTATTGAAAGTCAAACTATCCTCACTAACATTATGTGACATTGTATTATCTTCGGGAGTTTTAATTTCATCAACCACTTTACTTGAAGGTGAAGGAATTGTTGGTAATTCACTCACATCCTTCTGTAATACCATTCTAGCGGTATTATTGATTGTATTTGATTTAGCAGTACTATTATCTTTAACTTTACGAGATGGTGATGTTTTATTCCCTCCAGTTTTAGTTTTTGGACATTGGTGGTGGTTTAGTTGGTTGTTTCTTATTAACTTTAGGTAAATATTGGAAGTTAGGTTGTTCTGTGAGTGGAGGTGGATTGAGTGGTCTTTCTATTTCTTTCATTTTTGTTTGTCTTTCTAATTCTGATGTAAATGGTAATCTTTTACCAGTAGCCATTTCCTCAAATTTGTCTCTCTTGTGATATATTGTATTCATATTTCCTTCTTCTCCTTCATGCGCCATTGCGTCTTTGGGATCTTCATATTTATCTAAATTATGACTTTGATGAGATGCTTCTATTCTTAGATTGAAATTGGCTGTTTTATTACTTGTATTTGGTAGAACTAATTCAAATTTCTATAATAAAATAAATAAATAAATATTATATATATACTGGCATAGATGGATCTACAATATCATTATGACTTGCACATACTATTGGTTCTCCTACAAACATGTTGTGTTGATCTTTTGCAGCTTGTAATCTTAACGTTGAATTATCATCTCTATGACCTGTTGATTTAAATGCACTTTTTCCTTCACTTGGACTTTCTTCCAATATATTTCTTTCTTTAAATGGAGTTAAATGATCTCCATAGGTTTTGGCATCTCTTTGTTTTTCATCTATTTTATTGGGACGGTGATAAGAAGAATCAAAGGTTGGTGGATGATCTAACTTTTTCTGTTCTTCCTCCATGTCTTTCAATGGACCATATAGTTTAGGAGTTGTTTTACCCTATTAGTGATTATTTATAATTGTTTAAATATACTTGAGGAGCTACCATTACTTCAGAACGATGATCTAAACCACTTTGCAATGTGGTGAATTTGGATCGAGATAAAAAACTAATTCTTCGAGGTTCATTATCTCCATTCTCACTAATTATTTTATTTATATTGTCAGAATCGTCAAAAATGTTTTTATCATCTGTATTAGGAACAATGGTTTTGGGAGTACGATCTATATATTTTTTATATATTTTTAAAGTATACTACTCTTCATTTATGCTCTATTCCCTTTTAAACGTTTTTTTCTTTTAGCTTGATATGAATTTGATTACTTTTTGGTTAAAATCCCCGTATAAATATATTCGTTTCATTATTTTTATTTTTTATTTTTTCCTTATATATAAACATCAATTACTATAAGAGAATATTATTAATTATTTATTATTAAAATATTCTTCTGATAATACTTTCATTTTATGATTTGTTACCCCACAATAAACATTTTTAAATAAAACTATTATCATTTACTAAACCATCAACTGCTCTGTCAGTTTATGAAATTTCTTCTCTTTTCGACATGGGTTTGGACTAGGCTATAACTTTTATATTTATTATACATTAAACATAACAAGATGCTGATTATCACTATCAATATTCCTATTATTACTACGGAACTAATAAATAAATATTTATATAAGTTAGATTCCTTATATTTCCAAGGCAAAAGATTGGAATATAACATTATTCCACCCAAACTCCAACTAAATTGCATTTCATCATGTTTATTCTATTAATATAAAATAAAATATACAGTAAAGTAGATTCTTGGCTCATTCACTGGAACGTGTAGTGCTTTAGCTAATACATTATATATATACTCTAAATCATAACAATATTTACTACTAAATTCATCTTCATCTGGATATTTTGCTTTTATACTATTCCAATCTTCTGAACATAATTTATTCATATAATTATATATTTCATCTAATGTCAGTATATCTTTTGATGAATTTAATATATGTGGAACATGTGATAAACCTCCATATCCATAAAACATTATATTATTAATATCACTCTGATATACACCATGAATTGCACAACTGTGATAATTTTCATCATCTTCTCCATATGCTGTTGTATAACAAGTATCATTCAAACCTAATAATAATGTTATATAACTATTACATTTTTCACTATTGGATTCTCCTTTTACTATAAATTCTTTATTTCCTGTTATAGATGAATATTTATGAGTATAATTGGTAGGAAGACATGGATTTGTAATGATATCTTCATCCTTTACTACTTGTTTATTGTTTCTATTTGTTGATCTAATTATATATTCTAATAATAGAGTATAAAAGTCATTTAAACCATAATGTAAATATGAATGAGTATATAAATTATTATTTATATTCAAGAAAGGAATAGCATAACTATTCTCTAAGATTGAACTCTCATTATCCAGGTTATTGTTGTAATATGTTATTTCTAAACTTCCACCTCCTAAATCAAGTGAACCAAATGTTTTAATTTCTTTATCATCATTCAATACTGATGTCAATGTCCCTAATATCTGATTTACAGATATCCAACCATATACACCTTCTTCTTCACCTGATAATATTCTGCAATTTCTATTTTCGAATTTGAATGGATTTAAGGATTTATCTGCTAATAATTCTCGAACTCTTATCATTAACCTATATATATATATAATCATATTACAATATACATATCACGTTGACGATGTGGCAATGATCGAACTCCAGCTGTAGCAAAGAGATAAATTGGAATACTTGAATAATCAGCATTATAGGTCTATTATTATGAAATTATTAAAATATAAGTGTATAAAACAATACTTTTAAAACTCCCATAGCAAATTGAACAAGAGAAGATATATAACTCGACAATTGATCCATATTATTAACAAAAGTAGTTATTGCTGGTGTAGCTTTTGTTGCCCATTTCTCTTGAGTGACTGGAATAGATATTGAAGGAGGCAAAGATTTATAAGTTCTATCAGGCCAACTATATACAAATGCTCTGCTTCCTGAACTACCGGCATCTATAATAACACCATATTCAGTACAACAAACGTAAAGAATCAGCAAACAACCAACAAAAAACTTCATTTTTGTCTCAAGCTTATGTTTGACATACAAAAAGACAAACTTTACATAATTCAAATATAGATTTAGATTTAGATATAGATATATGGATATAAAATTTAAAAACATCACTCTTCTCATCTACTTTCCCAACACTCTTTTAACATTCTCAATCAAAGCAGATTGTTCAACATAAGAAGAATTCATAATACTCTTATTCAACAAATCATGCAAGTCATTAATATCCTCCTGTTTAATACCAAAGGTCTCATCGTATCCAAATCCTCTTTCACCATTTACTCTCACAAATATCAAATTAGATAAGACAATCTCAGGCAAGTTTCTATATAATGTCTGGTTACTACCAATAGATGAAGTTCCTGTTATACCACCAGTTGAAGGATTTGCTGAATTAACCATCAAATTACTGCAATTATTATATAAATTAGTATTGATTTGTCTTTCAATATCAACTACATTTGGATTACAACTGAATATTATACTTCCTACATCTCTTAATGGCACATATCGTAATATTTGATCTCTCCACCATTGGCTTTTATTGATAGAGTAAGAAGGTAATTCAGAAAGTGTGCTTTTTCTTTCCATTTCTTGGTTTAATTCATTCTTGAATGATTCTATGATATTATCATCATATACATGTTTGAAGAAGATTGGGAATGTATCATATGCTAATGAATAAATTGATTGATTTAATATAATATTTGATGGATGAACATATTGTGAAATAGATGGATCTAATAAATGTGATAATGCTAATAAAGGCCAAGGAATGGACTTTGTTAATTGGAATAAGGTTAATACACATTTAGAATAGTGTAAATCAAATACCATTGTTGATCTTGTATTAGGTGTATTCGGTGTATTACCTTTAACAGATGTTTGTTGTTGTTGTTGAGCAGTTGATAAATTATTTTGCAATTTATTCAAGAATTGTACACAAGTTTCCCATACACATGATAAATCAGTACACCATGAATCTAAACGTGATAACAGTGTAATAAAATCACCAGATACAGAATATAATCTATCAATACAGTCCCAAAATGCATTATCTTGTACTATATCAATGAATTCCTTTGGATATAAGAATGAATCATTAATCTGTGGCATAAAGTTATGTAATAATTGACGTGTATATAATAAATCAGGAATATATTCTAATAGTTTGTATGGATATTGTGATTGATAATATTGATCATTATATTTGATTCTTCTTATATGTAAATCTGAGTTATATTCGTGTGATAATGTGAATAAATTCATATATACTTCATCATAGGATAATATATTCAATACTAATTTGATCTTATTAAATATATTTTGAATATAAATAAAGTCTTCTGTAGAACCAATAAAATTGGTTGTAGCAACAGTAGCACTTGCTGTTGTACCTGTTGTTGTAGCAGCTGTAGTAGCATTATTATTATTAGTAGTAGTAGTATTTAAGAGTATTAATATCTCCTTTGGATCAACTAAATACTTCACAATTTGGTTTAAAGAATCACTAATACAGTTGTAATTTACAAATGGTTGTTTTTCTTTGATATATCTTTCTTTGAATTTAGTGATTACTTGACATAATAAACTGTTATTTGGACATACAGCTGCTATTATCTTACTATATATTGGACAATAGCTTTCCCATTTGTTAATTTCTGTTACTAACACATGATATAAGACGTTTACATCTAATTTAGTTTCTAAGGAGAAATGACAGTTGAATAGTAATATCGGATGTTGACCTGGTATTACCAATGTTCCATTAATCACTTGTTTCATACTATCAATGTCGTTATACAATGTTAAGCAGAGTGTACCTGGAGGCATTGTTTTTATAAAGTTTCCTAATGTTTGTATGAGGTTTGCTGCTAAGGGAGGTAAATATTGTTGTAATACTTGATCTACTGTGGGTAATGGCTGGTTTCTACTGAAGGTGTTTGATACAAAATACTTCAAAGAGAAGTGATCAAGCTTTTCTACTGGCTGGCCGCTTAATAAAACGTATTCACCAATTACTTTTTGCACCAATTCTGAGTTAGCATCTTTTCTGGATTGGTATTGAGCAAACAAAGTCTCCCAATTCTTTGGAATGTTGATGTTGTTTTCAGATAAAAAAGTACGATGTTCTTTTAAGAAATGTCTGTTTGAGAGTCGGCTCTTGTTTGCTGACACTGCTCCACATAATAGACACTTGTAACCTTTACCTATAGGTTCAAGCTGTGAATGTATCTTCTTTAAATCATCACTTGAGAAAACCTTTATTCTTTTTATTGGTGTTGCAGGCATTTAGATCTATAAAAATAAACATTACAATCAGAGAAAGAGAAAAGACAAAAAAACAAGTGTAGGTGTATTATTATAAATACATTAAAAAATACGAAATGCTTTGTAATACGTTGGATTAGGTAATTAATACGTATTTTGACTTAATACATGTATTTTAGAATTTTGATTTTTTGAAGGAATAATGAATCAATATAGTGATAATATTGATGCATGGAGTAATCTGTATGAAGTACAAAGAGTCTACAATCAAATTTCGACCAGTTTTCACAAATGTTTCTTTTGATATCTCTCACGAATTAATTTGGGCTACTGATTCTACTGTATATACATTATAAAAATTCAGAGCTAATTAAATATGTATAGGGTTACGTTACAACATTTACTCCAGACTTAAATCGATATTCTTCAGTCAAAGTAAGCAATGAATTCTGCTCAACAATATTGCCAACACAAGAATATGTCTATATTTTATGTGATGAAGGTGTTAAAGCATATACAAGAGGATGTGTACTTCATCACACTTTAGGAAATGATGTACCAGATATAAACAAATATCATATAGCAGATGTATCTAGATCCAAACTCCTTGATCGACCATGCTTCATTTATATAGGAAGTAATGAAATCAACAAAATCTGTTCAATCAACACTATGACAGGTCAACATTCATTTCACGATCTATCGCACAATGTCACTAGTTTAAATTACAACAGTAGATTCATCACCTGTGGTTCTAGTAATGGACAAGTCACTTTGTTAGATCATCGAATGAGTAGTATTATCAAGTCATTTCAAGCCCATCCTGGTATGATAATGTCATTAGAAACTCAGAATAATATCTTAGCAACAAGTGGATTAACTTCAACAGATTATATGAAGTATGCAGCAGATAGAACATTGAAATTTTTTGACACTCGAACTTTTGGCTTGATAGATTTTATTTCTTTACCAGATTCAAGTCATTCAATGTTAAAATCAACAAATTCAATGATAATGCCATCCATTATTTCATTATCTAAGTATGGAAAAGGCCAAATAATCTCAGTTCAAGGTGCAATTACTCCATTATCATTCTTTAATATTTTTCTCACTAATACCAATCCAATTCCAACATTTTCTAGCAGTATTGTTATTCAAGATTATGATATCAGTAAATCAGGTGAATTATTAGTATATATTGATAGTTTAGGTGGATTAAGTTTAAATACAAATCAATTAAATGGAATATATACAGTCAATCATGATTCTATCCCATTAGAACTTCCTTCAATCCCTCCAAAGCTACCTCCAATAAGTATATCTCCATTAGATGCCAATCCATTCTCTTATATTGTTGATTTAGGATCAATACCTCAGAATCAGAATTCCACTATGAGAAGTCCCAGTTTAAGTGATTATTTCTATAGTGAATATCCACCAATACCACCACTTACATCCATGTCTTATAGAATAAAGAATGAGTTAATGAAAAAGGCAATAGTTAATGAAAATAGACCGACTTATATACCAATTGATAATAAAAATATTGAACCAAATACCATTGTTTTTGGTAAAAATAGAGATATTATCTTGGAGAATAGTGATGCTAGATATAATAATAATAATAATCATAATAATAATAATGAAGATGGTGATTACAATGATTATTATAATAATAATAGTGTAGATCCTTATGAATATATTGATCCATTATATAGAAAAGTGAATGTGAGATATGGTAAATTAGGTTTAGATGATTTTGATTTTAGTATTTTCAATAGAACACATTTTGCTGGTTTAGAGAATACTTATTCTTATGGCTATATTAATAGTTTGATTTATTTCTTATACACTATTCCTGAAATTCATTTATTAGTATTTAGACATATTTGTAATGAAACAAATTGTGTTGTTTGTGAATTGTATTTCTTATTCAAAATGATGGATCAATGTCAAAGTGATGAAGAAAAGAGTACAAGATCTGTTCAGCCAATGAATTTTGTTAGATGTCTACAGAATTTAAAACAGTTGAAAATGTTACATATATTTGATCCAACTGTACAAACATATCCTCAAGTAGTTAGTTCAGTTTTAAGATTTTTATTAAATCAAATTAATAATTTCAAAATTAATGAAGAATTGAATGCATTAAATCCACTCTTTGGTATTACAATAACAGAGACTTTGATATGTAAAATACATGAAAAAGATGATATAACTAAAACCAATATAACTACCTTGAACTTAGACTTTGAAATTCCGCTTAAAACAATTGACAATTCTTTTATTTCACTATTAAACTATAACCTTAATAAGTCACATACATTACCAGCTTGGTGTAATATATGTAAAACATATTCAAAACATTCAAAAGAGAAAACTGTTATGAATGTATCATCTTTACTTACTATTGCTATTACAGATGAAAATAATAAAACAGTATAATTATATATATATTTATATTTAAAAATTATTATTTATTAAATAGCCATGGAAAACAAACGATTGGTTAGTTCCAAAGATAATTCTTAGTCATAATAAAGAGACGAATCAAATTGAGGCAAAACAACCTCCAGTATCACCTTCTGAGGAGGGTAATAGTAATTGCTATATTCCTAAAGAAGGTGAATTAGAATATAATTTAACTCATATTATCTATCTAATTCAAGAAGGTAATAAAAACACTCATTGTGTTACTATTTCATATACAATCGATAATTATGGAAATAATGAAAATACAATTGTCAATATTCCATTAGATGATCCATTAGGTAAATGGTATTTATTTAATGATTTCTCTATTCAAGAAGTATTGAAATCTACTGCTTATTCTATGCATTGCGATTATATGACTCCCTGTGTTATGTTGTACAGATTAAATACTGAAAATATTCCAAATGATTCTACTACAACCACAACTACAACAACTATAATTGATAATTCAACAACTACAACAACAACAACTACTACTACTACTACTACAGTTGATACAAACTCAATATCATCTAAATTACCATCTCCAATGCAATATAGTCCAATTAAACAATTAGCATTTGAACAACCATCTTTAACTCAAAAACCATTGCCTCCAATATTAACATTACCAAATGTCCCAGTTAAAGGTGATTATATATCAATTGACTGTGAATTTGTAGCATTATCAGGTGAAGAAGCAACTATTGCTAATGATGGAAGTAGAGTTGTAAAGAAAGAAATGCAATTAAGTCTAGCAAGAGTATCTGTAGTTGATTATAAAGGAGATTGTATTATTGATGATTATATAATACAACAACAGCCAGTAGTGGATTATTTGACAAGATTTAGTGGTTTAACCGCTGAGGATTTAGATCCACATTTATCTCAACATTATTTAGTTAGTCTCAAGACTGAATATTTGAAATTAAGACATTTGGTTGATACTGGTTGTATATTTATTGGACATGGATATATCTTTTTTTTATTTATTTTTTAATTCAGTTTTTTCTTTAATTTGTATCTTTTTTACTAAGAAAAGATTTTAGAATTATCAATATCTATGTTCCACATAATCAAGTCAAAGATACAGTAAAGTTATTCTATTTACCGAATCAACGTAAATTATCCTTGAAATTCTTAGCTTGTCACTTGCTTGATTGGGATATTCAATCTGATAATCACGATAGTATAGAAGATGCAAAAACTGCTTTGTTCTTGTATAAGAAATATGAAGAATGTGCTGCTAATGGCACTATTAGTTCGGTTATAGAGAAGCTGTATGAAACTGGAAGAATTAGTAATTGGAATTAATTAGAAAATATTAAAAAAAGAATATAAATATTGTGTTTTTTAAATATAAATAATTACAATTAAATCAAATTAAACCAATTTCAAAATCATCATCTGAATGTGGAATGATCTCAGTCATTATACATGCTAATTTCTCATCAACGCTTAAATTATTATTACTAAAGTTAATACGAGTAACATTAGCATAAAACTGTGAATTAAATGGAGAAGATTTAGTTTCATTTTTAAAATTAATAATTACATCTGGTCTTCCTGATTTACCGTGTAATACTTTGATTGTTTCCATTTCATATAATGGTTGTGATTCACAACATAACTTTGGAATACAATTTAACTTTAATCTCCACAAGTCAGGAGTTAAAAACATTCTATTTCTATTACAACAACCTAAACAATTACAACCAAATATAGTTGGATATATATGAAATCCTGTATCAACAGGAAGTATGTTGGAAAATACTTCTTCATCGTCTTTCTTTATAATACTTCCACCATACAATACTTGTTGATTGCTTTTCACTATTTTCTTATCATCTTGACTTGATAATTCTACATGTTCATCAATTGCAGGATTACAATAGAAAGCAAGAGGTAAACATCGAGTATCACCATAGCATATCCAATTAGGTCTATCCATTATTAAATGAGTATTATTTGGGAAATCAATTCTGTAATGTCTTGGATCTTCAGCAATTCTATATATTTTAGCAAATTCTTCTCCCATTTTCTGGATTTAACATTATCCATGATGGTGGATCTGTTGGTTTAACAGGTGGACAAATGCTTTTACAAGCTGGGAAGAAAGATTTAACAGCTGCAGCTTTAGTTTCTTCATATTCTCTTTCACAATTCTTTATAATCTATTCAAATAGAGATATAAATAATTATCATTATACATAAAATATAGGTTTCGGACATTTGTTATAGTTTTCTTCAATACCATCATAGATTGCGTATCTCTCTAAAGAAACATAATGATTTCTTTCTAGATTCCCAGCTGTTTCATATTTTAGGAATGGGTAACCAGGCATAGGCATAATCAAGAATGAAGTAACTAAAAATATATAAACAAAATTCATATACGTGTTCCAAGTATTTGTGACATTAGTGGCTTTATCTGCAGTTGGAGGTGGAGCAGTAATCAAAGGATGTGAATTTGTTTGTTCTTTCAATTTTGTATCTTTTTGACATGGTTGTTGTGATATTCCTAGACCAGATGATGATATTCTGCCTTGAGTAGCTGTGTTATCTACTGGTAAATTTAGTTGATTGTTTTATACCTGTTTGAGTTGTTCTGTTTCTATCATTTTCTCCTATGTTATCATTTTCATTCTTTTTATTAGTTATAATAACATCAACTTCTTCTGTACTTATTGTATTTGGTTGAGTGTTAGTTAATTCAACTCCCCCATCAGCTGTAATCACTAAAGCAATAGTTTATACATTTTACTGACTTACTGTTATTCATATATGCAAATTAATGAGTTAGAAAGTATATTATAAAAGAAAAATTCTTCAGAATGTTTTTCTGATTTACACCAATTTTACACAACTATTCTAACTAACTTATAACTATTATTAAACTATTAATTAATTTAAATCTCTATGTCCAAACCAATTCTTTGAAGGAATGAAATTTGTTTGAGCCATTTCATTCATTACAATACTCATTGGCACATCGTTGGGAGTAGCCTCCTCCAACTTCATGAATTTAGTCTTAGCATTCTGCCAATCACCATGAATATAACATCTTATCGCTTCTTCATATTCAACAAGATAATTCTCAGGTAATCCATTTTGAAGATAATTTATACATAGATCAATTGAATAATCAACCTTTTCTTCAAGAGGATTCTATTTACAAAATATATAAAATTAGATAAATACATTTACTCTCAAATCTCCAACACCATTTAAATTAGTAATATCAAATGTATATAAATCAGTTGGATTTTTAGCACCAGCAAATTTAACTCTATCAATATGTCTACATCTCATTCTTGCATCTAAAGGAAGAATATACCAAAACTCTCCACTCATTACAATTGGTACTTTATACACAGGAGATAAATCTTGAATTTGTTCAGCCATATTTGCATTCTTGGAGATATAAGAAGCATCAATCTTAAAATCAGTTCCAATTGCACCTTCAATTGCCCAACCAACGTGTAAACCATAACCAACTTTAACCTAATCAAATAAATAATATATATATATATATACTTCATAATTATCAGTTTGAAATCGTTTTCTAATTGAATCTTTCTCTACAAATTCTTTCAATTGTTTTCCTGTTCCTTTCCATATTCCTTTATTACTTTCATCAATACTGATTATAGACTGTATAAATGAAGATAATGCATTGGAAGCAATAATCTCAGTTTGACTATTTCTCCAACTACTAGGTTCCATTTTTGGGTTAACCAAAAGTTTCCAAACCAATAGAAAAGCATCACCAATATTCTTATTAGGAGCACCTCCAAACATTGCGACAGAATTATGAACTAATAAACTGATAGTATTCACAAACAATAAAACATCTTCTTGTAAACACTCAGTAATACTTGTAAATGAACGAATATCACAAAATCCAAATATTGCTGCTACTCTTCTACCAGCTATATTTGTTCTAATACTACAATCACTACCTAAATTTTGCATAATGATTTCTGCACCAGCTTCTCCAAAACCAATACATAATAAATTACCTACTTTATTCAATGTTTTCTCTAATAAAGCTGTTTCATAAGCAGTATCTCTTTCACTTGTCTTTCTTCTTTTCATTGAATAAACAGCACTTAATGGATTTGCAGCTAAATCACTAACAGTTTTCATCATTCTTTCAATTGGTTTTATTACTAATTTATTAGCATCTTGTGCAAACATCAAGCATGTCCAAGCCACTAATATCAACGTACATATTGTTTTCATTGCTTCTACACCTGCTTCATTCTGCTTCCACTGTTTTACATCATAAATCACTACAGTTTCACATATCTTTTCATTTTTTAGTCTTTCTATTGGCTGATGAGTTATACCATCATAACATATTGATTCTGAAACTGTAACAATTTCACTTTCTCTATATTTATCTTTAATTTGATCGAGTGTCATTAACCTGTTTATATTCCAAGATGAAGTTGAATCTTCTGATACTTCATGTAAAAATGTATTAATTTCATTACTATTATATACTTTAAATGGATTTGTTGGAACAACTTCTATTACATACATGAAGATATATTAATCCTTCTTCATTATTTACAGCAGTATATAGACTCATTCTAAATGTATCTTCATCACTTTTATAATTCAATTGCAATTGATGAATAACATCAACATTATATTTTATTGATGAAATATCAAAGTCAGTAGATCCTTGAATTAATTGCATACCTATAACTGTAACAATTGCTACAAATATAACTCTACAACCGGCTAATTCTATAAATACTTGACCGACTTTGGTGGATTTTTCTTTCTTTTCTAATTTTTTACATTGACTATTTTTATTCTCATTACTTATCACTCGATTTAATAACATTGAAGAATTTGCTCTAGATAATGAATTATTTTGAGGGGATTTAGGTAATGAACGGAATAACTTGAAGAATCTAACTACACGAAACGATCTAATTCCTCTAATAATATTGGTTGTGTGATAATCATTTCCTTTATAATTCAATAACCCAAACGATTCATCAAATATTATTGTGAGTGTTGATGCTATATCAATGATCGAATATATAAGAAAATAATAATCCCATGCACTAACTGGAAAGAGGTTAAATAAATAATCCAATATAAAAAACACAAATGATAACTATTTTGATATATATATATATATATTAAAATATACAACAGTGAGTATTGTAAATACGATATCTGAAGACTTGGGACAGAAACAAATCCTTATATCTTCTGCAAAAAAAATATACAACTAGTAGCTTATAAATAATAAATGTACAGTAAAAATAACAACAACTGCTTTATAAAAATAAGAACGAACTACTCTATTTCTAAATTTCAGCCATTTCGACTGATTTTCTTCACTGCCATTTGCAAACATTTGTCTGTATTATTTATATATGTATTTAAATAGTGTTTAAATTATTTCAATAATACAAAAACAAAAAATGAAAAAACGAATACAAGCTTTATTCAAACTTTCACACTCAAACCAATCCCCCAAAATTAAAAAACTTGAAAAATACATAATTAGAATATATTTAATAAATATTATTATACATACTAATTCCTATACATATTAAAAATTACAAGCAACGATATCCAAGCCAATTTTTTGCCTGAAAATGCATTTTCTCCATTTCAGACATTACAAGTCTCATTCCACCATCGCCTGGTTTTGTAGGACTTAATTTATCAAAAACAACTTTCGCTCGCTGCCAGTCTCCTTTTATATAAAATTTAACTGCTTCCTCATATTGTGTCATATAATTCTTAGATAAGCCATCTTGTAATGATTCAATACATGGATCAAATGAATAATCTATCCTATTTTCTTTGGGATTACCGATTAACAAATCCCTACATTATGTAGGTTAGTTATATCAAAAGTATATATATCTGTGAAATCAGTAGAACCTGCAAATTTTACTCTATCTATATGTCTACATCTAGCTCTAGCGTCAAATGGCAAGATATACCAAAATTCGCCACTCATCAGTAGAGGTAAATGATATACTGGTGATAAATCTTGAATTTGTTCAGCCATGTTAGCATTCTTCGATAGGTAAGAAGCATCAATCTTAAAATCAGTACCAATAGGCTCCTTCAATAGCCCAACCAACGTGTAAGCCATATCCTATCTGTATTTGATATCCCACACCAAATCTATCTGTTATTTGAGTTGTGTTAACAAATTCTTTCAATTGAGTACCAGCTATCTTACTGACACCTCTGTTACTTTCATCAATACTAATAATTGATTGTAAAAATGCAGATAATGCATTGGAAGCAATAATCTCAGTTTGACTATTTCTCCATTTATTAGCTGGCATTTTTGGATTTACTGATATTTTCCAAACCAATAGAAAAGCATCACCAATATTCTTATTAGCAGCACCACCAAACATTGATACGTTGTTATGAACAATAGATGCGACAGTATTAACGAATTTCAACACATCTTCTTGTAAACACTCAGTAATACTTGTAAATGAACGAATATCACAAAATCCAAATATTGCCGCCATTCTTCTACCAGCTATGAAGACATTTAAACTACAATCACCACTGAGGTTTTTAATGATGATTTCTGCACCAGCTTCTCCAAAACCAATACATAATAAGATTACCTACTTTATTCAATGTTTTCTCTAATAAAGCTGTTTCATAAGCAGTACTTTGAGCTGTTTTCTGATTCTTTGACATATAAACGGCACTTCAATGGATTTGCAGCTAAATCATTCACTGTTTTCATCATTCTTTCAATTGGACGAATTACTAAGGTATGAGCATCTTGTGCAAACATCAAGCTTGACCATCCTAATAAAATGATGATTAACAATGTTTTGATCATGTTTAAACCTGCCTCACTCTGTTTAAAATCTTTAATATTATAAATTACTTTTGTTTCACAAGGTGGTTCTGAAGATGGTCGAGATACTGCCATATGATCATCGTCAAAACACAAGTCATCTATATATTCCACTATTTCATGACTTCTGTAATTTTTACCAATATATTCTTCAGTAGTAAGTTCATTATAATGCCAAAATGACTCATTATTTGTTGTGTATTGTTTGAGAAGTGATTGAAATTTATCTTCACTTAACCTATTTAATGATATATATATATATATATTCATACATAGTTGAAGGAATAGTCCTCATTGGACAAGTTCTATTACATAATCTAAAATACATTAACCCTGCCTCGCTATTTACCATTTGGTTTAATAATATACCGAATATCCTATCATTTACTTTATAATCTAACTGCATTTTATGAACTAATCTTGTATTCTCATATATACCAGTGGCATCATACTCAGGAAAACCTTGAATAGCATATATACCACTTATCATCAACAATGACTATTAATTAATTAAAAATTCATAATTATACTATTAAAATTACTCTACAAGTAGCTAATTCGGAGAATACTTGTCCAACTTTAGTTGGCTTTTCCTTCTCTTTCTTATCATTAGTTATATTAGACAAATTACCTTGATTTGTGTGAGATCTACCTGCTCTCTTTGGAGCCACTCTGAATAGTTTGAATAATCTCATCAATCTGATTAAACGTAATACTCTTAAAAATGTATTGACTGTTTTACTATTTAAATCTGCTGTTAATCCGACTGATTGGTCTGTTAAAATAGTCATAGTAGATATCCAGTCCAACCAATAATATGTGAGTTTTATAATTTTAGGAAATGTGATATATGTAAATACAAGATCAAAAATGAAAATGATAAATGACAACTATAACAATAGAGCAGTTCAATTTATACAATTGTTAGAACTTGAAATGCTATATCCGAATTCATCGGACAGAAGGCTAGCCGAAAGTCCTCAGCGAATAATGTGTAAATCTATACATAATTAAAAGCTAATATCATACAGTCAATAGTAATATCAAAACTTTATATACTGGACTTTCCAATATGAAATTAACACATTTCTTCGATCTTGAAAGACTTTCTTCCTCTTCGTTTTGATATACACTAGGCTGATTGTTTATGGAATTTTTATTATAACGGGTTGATTTCACATAGGCGTCATTGTCAGACTGCTTAACCAAACGAGCCATAATAACAGAAATCTGCAAGCTTTTTCAAACCTTATTATATCAAACTTCAGTTTGATTTTTCTTTTCTCTTATTCTCATTATATAGTAATAATATAACTTATACAGCAGAATAAATATGGATGAAAAACCTTACATATACACAATTCAGAGTCCATCTATGCATAAACCCATTTCTATAATAAGAAACCTCTCAGAGAGTGATATATCAAATGAAAGATCAAATTACAAATGTGAAAGTTTAGCTACATTAGATTTAAGTCAAACATTTATAGATTCAAACTCAAATCAAAATGAAGCACAATATCAATATAGTTCAAGGTCATCTCCATCAAAATCAAACAATTTTAAATCACCAATATCAAAACAATTGCAATCAATTTATAAACTATCAGACTATAATCCTGAAAGAATATCTTCTCATCAACCTCCCAGAAAACCTCCACCAGAACCTCCAATAATCCATATCCAAGAGAATAAAAAGAAAAGTCCATATTTGACAGGTAAAGACTTACAAAAGAGAAATATATTAACAAATACTCCATATATAAAATCCATTGAAAAGAAACAACAACAAGAAACTAAATCTCCATCAAACATGAAAATAATAACAAAATTTGAAAAGAAAAATTTAAAAAGAAAAGATATAAACGAAAAGAATAATTCTTCTATTTCTGAATCAGATTCAGATTTAGAATTATATTCGTTTTCTAATAATAATAATAATATTTCAATTCCTACACCAAATTGTTCTCCAATAAGAAGAAGAAGAACTAATGAAATAGAATCATCCTCACCTTCCATAATTATTCCTCCAACACCATTTACACTTGAACCTCGTTATTTATCTTCAAATCCAAAATTAGTGGTTGTTGGTGGTTTAATATATGAAAAGAGTGAATATTATTCATTTCCAATGACTGAAAATGTGTTAACTAAAGAAGAAAGAGCCTTGAAATATTGTGTAACTCCAACAAAATGGAATGATTATTTGTTGAAGAAAATATGTGAAAATCCAAAGAATAATAAACCAATCAATACAATTAATGATAAAATAGTAGTAATAAATGGAAAAGAATATAAAAAATATGAATATAAAACAATTCCTATCGTTGAAAATCATATGAGAAATGATGAAAAGAAATTAAAATATAAAATCCCTCCAAATGATTGGAATAAAATGGTAAAAATAAAATTGAATAAATTAAATTTAAGTGATAGTAGAATAGGTGATTTAGTAAGTGAAAATGATATATTATATGTGGATGAAAGTGAATATAATAATGGTATAATAACTCCAATTAATAATTCTCATTTTAATGAATCATTTAGTAGTTATAATGATGATAAAAATAGTGAAGATGAGTATGTTGAAATTAATGGATGTATGTATAATAAAAAAGAATATAAGACGATTGACTATGTTGAAAATAATATGAAAAAAGAAGAAAAGAGTTTAAAATATAAAATTCCTCCAAGTGATTGGAATCAATTAATTAGATATAAATTGAATAGAGTTGTAGTAAATGGAAAAGAAAAAGATTATAATTATAATAAATTGAAAGAATTGATGGAAGAAGAAAATGAAGAAGAAGAAGAAAATGAGAATAATAAGTGCTTTAATACTTCTATTAGTTTAACTACGAATAAAACCCAAATATCATCTCCTCAATCTCCTTTAGTTACAATTCATGGAATAAAATATAAGAAATCGTTATATAAAAATAATCCATTATTAGAGAATATATTAAATGAAGAGGAGAGGAATATGAAATATAAAATAAGTCCATCTAAATGGAATAAGATGTTGAGCAATTATATTATAAAATTGGAGAATGAAAATGAAGATGAAATATCAAATATAAACAATAATAATAATGATAATAATAATAATATACAAATTATATCTACTCCAATTCAGACATCTAAATCAAATAATAAAAAACAAGAAATTGAACCTATACCACCATGGGAATGTGTGATGGTGAAAGGTAGAAGATATGCAAAGAAAGATTATGTAGATGATGAAAATATTGAAAGATTACTTTCGCCTAAAGATAGAGAAAAGAAATACTCTGTAACTCCAAAAGAATGGAGAATATTTTTAACAATAAAACGAAGTGAAATAATAAAATCAATAAAAAGAGAAAATAATAATAATAATGGTTGTGTTATATCATCTCCTTTAAAGAATGAAATAAAAATAATAAATAATGAAGAAGATGATATTAATTATTTGAGTGATGGATCATTCTTTTTTCTATTTTCTTTAATATTAATTTACTTCTAAGTTTTTTTTGTTTGGATGATTATCTTTTATTTTTGTTTTAAATTCTTCATAATTAGAAATTTTATTACGAAAAATATTTAATTTTTGTAACTCTTTGCATTTATGAAGATTATTAAGAAGTTTTTCTGCTCCATCATCACCAATTTCATTTCCATCTAGAGTAAAAATCCTCAAATTGGGAAGTTTATATATATATTCACACAAATATTTCACTCCCTCATCACCAATCTTATTGCCTATTTATTATGATAGTTTATAATATCAATACTAGAAATACATAAACATTCTATGTTAGGAATGGTGTATATATATAACATCAATAATTTCATATCATTGCTTCTTAATCTACAACCTATGCTATGTAAAAAGAACAAATAATACGAATGCATTTTAGACTTTTCAGATTTGGAATGTAATAAAGATTCTTTAATAATATATTGATGTCATAGCTACCAATTGAATTTTCATTTAAACACAACTCTTCCAAATTTGGAAAGTATTTTAGACATTCTGAGAATGTATTAAAGCCATTTTTGCCAAATCCATTACCTACAACAAGCATTATAACATTTTATATACAAGTCATGTTAATACTTGTAACATTCCTCATTATATAAAGTCTAGAATATAAATATGTCATTCCTTCATCATTTACTTTAACTAATTACTATAAATACTAAACACTTATACCAAAATAAAAATTCAAATCATTACCTTCATTGTTTTTGCATTTATTAATCTCATCGTTGATTTTCTTTTCTATGTTACAATAATTTTATATAATGAATACTTATCTCTTCAGCCATTTCTTTTTCTTTTACTTCATTTCCAACTGAAAATACTCTTGGTCGTATGTCAATTGGATTAATTGGAATTTGAAACTGACTTTCTACATTAAATGGATTTACTGGAACTTTTGGTTTTGCATAAAGTTCATCTACTTTCACTTTTAGATGAAGTTCATTTAATTCTATTTATAATAGTATTAAGATGATTTATATATATATACTTTTCAACTCAGTAATTGTTTCATCCAGCTTTAATCTGTATTTCTTTTCTTTACATAACACACTATTTACATATGTGTTTAGTTCATCGGCATATTCACATTCCAATGGTTTATAGTCTATATTTTCTATGTTCTTCATTGTTTCTAACACATTTGAACCTACAAATGGATATTTACCACTCATTATATAGTAAAACACTAAACCAAAATTCCAAGTATCACTTGAAATATCTAATTCTTTTCCCATTAATTCATCTATACAAACAAAACATAAATCTTTTTCTTTTCTATTTCTTTCCCCTTCTTTTCCTTTATACAGCAGATTATTACAATAATCATTTATTACAACTTTACCATTTTCATATAAGAAAATATTGGAAGGTTTTAAATCACCATGAATTGTTTTACTATTATGTAAGGATTTCAAACCTAATAAAATTTCATACAATACTTCATGTGGTCCATTAATTTCAAAATATTTTACTGGATTTATTCTTTCTAAACAAATACTCATCTCTGGTTGAACTATTATCAATTTATCGTCCATTAATTCAATAGTTTCATATTTCATTATTTTTTCATTATTTAATCTGTTTATCATTTTCATTTTAGTTACAACACTATTTACTGTTGATTGAACTAAATTTTCTAATCTAATCATTTTTATTATATGAAACTCTTCATTATTCTTTTTCTTTACACGAAATGTTGTATTATATAGTACACTATCACTACACATCTAAATATGTACACATGTTATTAGTTATACCTCATACTTATCTCCAAGAATTCTATTCATGCCATTATTCAAAATATCTCAAGCTTTTTTACACTAGCTTGATATTCTATTTTGAATAAATACCACTATTTTCGATATATGATATATCTATTATAATTCTACTTCACATTATAAGAATATTTAAAATTTTATAAGTAAAAACAGTGAATAAAATAATAATATTTATCTAAGTCAGATTATATTCTAACACCTGAATCTTTCAAAGCATCAACTATTTGTTCAGCTGTTTTTCTAACATGTTTCTTACCTCCACCTATTCGAACATAAATACAATAACCTCCTAAGAATAAAACTCCTCCGACAATTATACAACCAATTATTATTCCAATTAATGCACCAACCATACTTCCTGAACATTCATCGATTGGAGATTGCCAAACTGCATTTCCATCTACATAAATACATCTTCTCATTATATAACCAGATCGACCTCCTTCACATTTCATTATAGCATTATTACCTACTAAAGTTTCTGGAAAACCACCATTTGCTGCACATTTCTTTGCTATAAATTCTAATGTGATTGTTACACTCGTTGATTTACCATTCATATCTGTTACTGTTATTAAATAATCTTGTTGAGCAACATCAACTACAGAAACTCCTTGTAAATAACCAGAGGAATATATCATAAAACCATCTGGTAATGGTGGATTTACTGAAACTGATAAACCATCTCCAATTACATCAAATAATTGAATTGACACTAATGTTCCTGTTGCTACTGTTACATTTTTCTTTATTGTTGAATCAGGGATTACTGGTTTATCACTCTTTACTATTTCAATTGATATTTTCAATTGAATTGACACTTTTCCATTGGATACACTGATTGTATAAGTTGTATTTCGATTAACTGTTTTGGCATAGCCATTAAATCTTCCATTCTTCGAATCCATTGTTATTCCAATAGGTAATGATGGAGTGATTGAATAAACTAAATTATTTCCACTTACTACAAAGAATTGAGCATTGAATAATTCTTCACCTGCTATTAATGTAACAGATTCATTTTGACTTATTATTACTGGATTATCTGATTCAATTATTGAAACTGGAATATCTTTGGATATTGTTTCATTACCACCAGAACATGAGAATGTATAATTAACAGCTGATTGAATTGGAGCTGTTACTTTTCCACTCATTACACCTGTTACTGCATCATATGTTAAAGTGGATGGTAAATCTTTATCAATACTGTAACTTAATTCCTTAGCATAACATACTATTGGATATTGATTTTGATAATCATACATATATACTAATTCTAATTTATCTACAGATTCAACCATTACTGGATTTTCAGGAGCAGAAATATCAAATAAAACATTTCTATTAAGTTCTTCACCAGCAGTATTTTTTATTGTGAATAAACTTAAATGAGTAATTGGTTTAGTTATTTTACCTGTAACATTACTAGTTGTTGAGTTTAATGTTAAACCTTTTGGAAGTTCATCTACACTATATGTAACAGGAAACTCACTTTTTACCCAAAATAATTGTTCTATTATTTCTTGATTTACTTCTGCATGAACTTCTGGTCTATACTTATAAATATACATATTTCTATTTTCCATAATAATTACTGTCATCTTAATATTATTCGCACCATATTTATTAACAGCATAAAAAAGAATTTCGTAAATTCCTCCTTCATAAGGAATTCCAGATATTAAACCAGTTTTTTTATCATATATTAATCCTGGAATAAATTCAAGTGATGGACAACTTTCGCATACAAAACTATAAGATGTTGGATTTCCTATAACTTCATATATTGATTCATTTATATAAGTAATTCCTTCATATAATCTAACTCTTGTGTCTGTATTGATGAATCTAGGTCCTTCTCCACAAGTTGTATTTACTTCAATCCAAACACCAAAGTTTGAACAATAGAAATATCTTTCACCTACAAAACTATCTTCAAGACAATTAGCTTTAAAAAAAGTATTGGATATTCCTTCAGGTAATTGTTCATCATCATTTTCTTGACATTTCTTTGTTCGACATAAATGATATCCAATTTCTTTTATTTCCATTTGCTTATCTGTTGGGTTCATTTGATTTGATTCTGGAATATCAATTCTTACACTTTCATATAACGTATATGGATCTACATTGAAGGTTGCTCTTCCAGGGGAATTTTTCTTCAAAATCATGTAATTAACTGGATCTAATGAACCTATTTCCACATTTTCTGAACCTGTCATACCACTTAATCTTATTTTCTTTGGATAATGTGAATCGGAAGAAGTTGCAGCATACATTGTAAACTGATTAAAGGCATAATGATTATTTTCACCAAATGAATAATCTGTATATGATTGACCATCTACATCTCCATAATAATCAATCCAGGAAGTTCCAGTTGATAAATCAAAGGCTTTATCAGATGAAGCTATATCATATTTACCATAACTTTTACTTGATGAATCTGTCACTCTTCCTCCATGAAGTGATAATACAATACAATCTTCATCATTATCTCCAACTAATGGGAATATGAAGAATTTATCTTCATTTGGGAAATTATCATCATTTGGACTTTTATGAATTTCATAAGTTATTATTGCTGTTTCATTTAAATCATCGATTGGCAATATGAAATTTTCTTCTCTCGATTTATCATAAGCTGAATCTCCTGGAGTATTTTCATCTATATCTCCACTTGGCAATTTGTCTTTGAATATTACTCTTCCATTTACTCGAACTATTACACCTGATTTATGTTTAATTCGAAGGAAATAGCCTGAATATTTTTCATAATTTGGGAATAACATGTCATATCTCAAATAGTATGTTGGTTTAGATTGTTCTGGTTTTGGTAATTCTTTTATTGTACTTTTTACCCAAGAAACTGATGTATTATCAAATTGCCAATCTGGAATATATTCTTGACTATATTGCCATTCAGTATGTGTATCAACAAGATAGTTAACTATTTAATATATAAGTATATAATCCTACATACAGTCAAACGTTTTATTTACTTCGCCATTATCAGAATAAAACACTGTGTATCTTCCAATAATTGAATTACCAGCTGATAATGTCATATTAGAATTACCCCAACCATAACCAGTAAAATCAATTAATCTCAATGTATAAACTCCTTCTGTTACACATATCTTTATCTTATAAATCGAATTAGCAAAATATGATCCTGTAAGTCCTTCATACATAACTTCATCTTTAGAGTTTATTAATTGATATCCTGGTCTTTCATAGAATTCTCCTACAGCTAAGGTTAATCCAATTAAGAATTTTCCAGCATTATCACAATCATCTTCTTGAGTATCAGGAATAACTTGTATTATCATATCAAATGAAACTTGACCTTTATCATTATAAGCTGTGATTTTAAAATTTGTTATATTTGTTACTTCTTCAGCTCTTCCATATAATCTGCCAGTCATATTGTTAAATATAATACCTTTTGGTAATGTAGAAGGAGTTATCGAATAATGATCTATGAATGTTTCAGCTATTGGAAGTAATAATACTTCATCATTTTGATAATATGTTGCATTGTTTGTAATATACTTAAACTTCGGTAAAACAGGATCTATTACAAATAATAATATATAAAAAATTTACATATATACCTGTGTTAAGAGTAATTGTTTTTGATGATGAATATGGAAAATCTGCATAATATCTATATACTCTTACACCATCATTATAAACTGTAAAGTAATAGTCAAATAATCCACTTACATAGATTTTATAAGTATCAACAGGAAGACATTTACTGTAACTACGAGGTAAACTAACTGTTTCATTCTCAAATGCATCAATTACCTTTGTACTATTGGATGAGCTAACAGTAAGTGCCAAGTATAATCCATTATCAACAAAATCATTACTAAAATGAAATACATGTCTTTTGCCACTTTCACACGAATTATCTGCTTTTATAATTAATGAAAATTCTTTATTATCACCATCAGATGGAAGAACATAAGCATTTACTATTATTCTTGTATTTAACACTTCTCTTGCACTTCCTGAAAGTGTTGAACTTTCCCAATTAAATGTAAATCCAACTGGAATATTCTCTATTCCAAATGAAATTACATATCCAGTTTCAATATGGAATTGAAGGTCATAGAATTCACCTACAACTAAAGTAATCTCATCACTATATTTCTTTCCACTTTGAAGATCCAATATATAAAAACCAGATGGAGATTCAACAGCTATTCAAATAATAATTATAGTTGTAATATATATTATTATACGTTTTATAGAAATATAAATTGTTGTTGAAACAGATTTATCTTTTGAACTTGTTACTGTTATTGTATGTTCTTTCAATTCAATAAGTCTTTCAATGGTTGGAGTTCCTGCTATTATTACGGGATTGAATGGATTATTTGAACAATGAGCTTCTAAACCATCGGGTAATGGAGGATTAACTTTTACATCTTTACAATCAAAATCTTCAACTGGAATTCCATTATTTTCTACTACTTGACCTTTTAGATAAGTAGCTGTACTTTGACTCATCATAAAATAATCATTTACTGGAATATATCTAAATGGAAGGAAATCACTATAAGCATCTTCAGTTTGATTTGATTTCTTCCACGAGAGTTTGAAACAAGCATGACCTTGATGTGAAACATAATATATTTGAACAAAGAATGAATCATCAGTTAAATTATAATCAAAATAACTTGGATTATCTACCTTATTTCTTCCTGGTTTTGATAATATTTCTTTATTATCAATATAAATCCAATAACCACCTTCGGCATTTATTTTGAAAGTATTAATACCAATATCTTCTTTTTGTGCATGAAGATAACCTTCCCAATAAACACCATAATCATCAAGAAATTCGATACTCAATCCTTCGGGATGAGGTTTCTCTTGTGTTTCTTCTATAAATGGCTGATCTTGCTTTTGAATGTAAGATGCTTCTAAACCATCTACACTTGGTCCATATTTGGTAAATAAACTTGTATCAAAATCATGAGGTTTATAATAATAAGATCGAACTCCTTCTATAGTTTTCTTTGTTACACGAAGTTTTATTGTTATTTCATTTGTTTCACTATCTCCATTTTTACATTTCACTTTATATTCTGTTTGTTCCATTTCAGATTGTGGATGGCCTTTTATACCATCAACTGTTACTTCTGATCCTTCGGGTAATTCTGCATTATTACTAATCCAACAACTTTCAGCTTTACCTCTTCCAACATGAAGTGCAGTTAAACTGAAAGCATCATATAACCAACTTACTTCTAAAGAATCGGTAGATAAAAACATTACTGGATCAAAAGAAGATTTGGAATATTTAAATGGAATTGTTTTTCTTGTTGAACTATCTGGTGTTGAATAGTCAAATACAAATCTAAAATCTAATCCTTCACCTCCCATGAATTCGATTAATACTCTTCGCAAACCACTCTCTAATTGAACTTTTGTTGATTGTAATGATTCATTAAATGGTTTACATTCGCTCCAATCTGATAATATTTCTACATCATCAATAAATACTCGACCATTCATTTCATTACCAGTTTGCATGTAAAATGTATATTCACCAGTTGTTTCAATATCAATAAATCCATCCATTGTACCATTAAATGTTGTTACTATTCCCCAAACGAAAATACCCATCTTACTTTTCCATTCTTCAAAATTTGTTAAACCATACAAATCATTCATTGCACCTTCATAGAAATCATAAACAGATATACCATCATAATAATCACCACATCTTGTTGTTTCCAAATCATTGAATCTAACATAAATACCTTCATTTAATTCAGGATTTTCAACTTTAACAATTTCTATTTCAAATATACCACTACCTATTTCATTTGTACCATTTATTGTTATTATCATGTTGGTTTGAGGATTGAAATTATCAAATCTCAAATAAGGACCATCTTGACTAATACCTTTCACATCTTTGGGGAAAATTGACCAACCATCTTCAGGAATTTCACTTGTGGATGTACAAACTATAACTGTATTAATAAGAGAAACAGTTGTAAGTTTTGAAATACCACAATTTATAACAGGAGCAGACATGCCTAGGAAAATTAAGGATTTAAACATACAAACAATTTTTAATCTGCAAACAGCAGCATCTTCTTTTCCTGCATTATATGTTATGGTGTAATAGCCATTTGATTCAGCAATTGGAACTCCAGAAATATATCCAGTGTTTGGGTCAAGTAATAAACCTTTTGGTAATTTCTTATCAACAACATATGAACCATCTTTTACATCAATTGGTTTATTTACTGGAGCTTCTTCTCCAACTCTCAAATATGGACTACTACCTTCATACTTGAAACTACCAACACACAATGAAGGCATAACATATAGTACTATTCATTTATAACAATATTAGTTATACAGATAACACACAACACTGTAAATTTCATCTTTAATATTTAACCAATAATATTAATCATGAAACACAGATGCAATATCTGATTCAATCGCATACTCTATCAAGCTGACCTACAAATCTTTTCTTTTAATTCAGATTTAAATCAATTTAGTCTTTACTAACATATTTGGATATATAGAAGATAAGATTAAAAAAGAATGAAAAAGTATCTTATATCAATATTTCTAATATATCATAGGTCAATTGTTTGAAATTAAATATCTGAACAGTATTCATTAACTAAATCTTCATATCCAAGTTTAATTAACAGCCTTTCAAATTCTTGTTTCTTTTCTCTTTCTTCTTCAATCATGTTATATTCAAAAACAATAGCAAACAACTAATAGTCTATAATAAATAATAATCATATGTGTATAACTAAATATATAAAAAACTACACGATGTTTATAATATTTCCAACGAAGAATTCATCAATACTTTTACAATCATTTTCTTTTAAGAAATCACACTATACTGTACATAGAATATTATATACTCTACTAGATGAAACATGATTTCTGCAACAATTATCATATGTTTCTGAATAATTTGTATGTAAAGATATATCTTCTGCTATTTTACCTTCACTTTCTACATTTTTCTAGTAAAACGATATATCCAATCTATATAATAATAAATATACATAAAAATATAATATACTAAAGCAAATACACTACCGAAATACCAAATAATTATCATTGAAAATGTAATAAATATAACATAGTCAAAATGAATCACATTTATTAGAATAAGTGTTATTCCCACAACATATAGTCATTATTAATAATTTTAAAGATATGAAGAAGCATATTGCAGTAATTACAAATAGAAATATTGTTGGTAATAAGGCAAAGATGTAATTCCTATATGTTAATACTTGTAAAGAAAATGACTCTCTACAATAAACACATATAATTGTTAATAATATCACATAAACTATTTGTATTAGAGGATAAACTCCTAACTCTATTTGGAATTATACTAAAACCAATTCAATAAATACCATTATTTCATAACAATGCCCATTGACGAGGATTTACCAAATGTTATTATCGAAAACATCAGTAAAAGCAAACATAATACCTATTCTTTATTATATCCTTGACTATACCACATTAATAGCAATAATAGTATACTGACCAATATTTCTAGGATAATGACTGTAACTCACACTTATTTCACTTATATTGTTTTTTTAAATTTAGTTGTTTTTGAATAAATAGGTTATTAAGTCTTTTATAGCCTCATCAAAATGTAACGAATATAAATTCAATTAAATTTTAAATTCCAAAATTTCAACAACAAACATGTTTATATATAAAATAACATTATTATTATTATTATTATTAACTAAACAAAATAGATTAAATATTACGATCTCAAATACTGCAGTTGTTCCATATTTGGAACAAAAAAATAAGAGCCAGTCATTGCTTCAGTATAACTCAAAAATGAATCTTTTACATCATCTTCATAACCATGAACTCGTTTCATTAAAGTCTCAAAACCACTAATTCCAGTACTATAACCAGTAAACCATAAACCTCGGAAATCATCACCTTCTTTTCCATAAGGTAAACTCTGTTCGACATATTTTATATTTTCACTATCTTTATACCAACGACTGTAATGACTATTATTGATTATTGGTTGAATTGGAGTTGTAGTATTCTTCTTTAAACCCATTATTTCTTCTTGTTTCTTTATATCTAAATTATTCCATTTTTCTAAATCATGTAAAAATCTTTGAACTACTGCATAAGAAGTTCCATCACTGTTTATACTTAATTCTTTTCGTTTGGACATTTCTACAGGAGTATTTATATGTGTATTAAAACCAGTTAAATCTTTACCATTACCAATTAAATATCCAAATTGTTCATCAGTACATCTAAATATTTGTATTGCAAATTTGTTTAAAATTTCTTGAGTTGCTAGTTGTACACTTACCTCTGTATTTCCATGTAGATGAATATAAATATCATATTGAAACTTTTTGGGTAAACCATATCCATGAAATACTAATAATTCAGCTCCTGTACCTTGTAAATTTTCATTATGACGTTTTAAATATCTCCAACATCTTTTACCAAATGAAATTGTTCCAAAGACTTTGAAAGGAAGCAAAATAGAGTGAAAATTGTGTATGAAATCTACTAATTGTGGTTTTGTAATTTCAGTTAGTTCGAAATAATTCATTTTAAATATACCAAAATAAGAGTATTTTGAAAATGCAGGTAATATTCCTGGTTGAGGTCCAGAAGTAGGAACTTTATCAGGATATTGCATGGTAGGATAATCTATTGGTGGATCTAACTGTTCTCTACCATGAACTACTCTTGGCTTTATTTTTAAACCACCATTAGCGTTTAAGGGAATTCCGTTCTGTACACCTTTGCCATTATCTAGATTACCTCTAAGATTCTTTTCTGCTAAATCTTCTAGCGCATCTGGATCTTGATTACCAAAACTATCTGAATTAGCAACTTTCGATGTGAGTAAATTTCCATTTATGATAGCTATCACTGCCAGCATCATAAAAGCAGCTAGAAAACAACACATTCTACAAGTTCTCATGGTTTATTTTCGAAATTACTGAAATAAAATATGTTTGGCTTGATACTTTTTTTTTATTTTTGTGAATTATTACTGTCTCTATGGAATATTTTAATATTGAAAATATTTTATACTTGTATTCCAAACCCAAATAAACAATTATAACAAAACAATAAGAGATGATGTCATAATAACAATGATTTTAGGTTGGAATTTAACAATATCCCTTAACACCAAATGGCATCTTTTCACCCTTAAGAGCAGCAATCACATTTTGAGCAGTCATATAAGACATTCCACTTCTAGTCTTAACAGAAGCAGAAGCAATATGTGGTAAAATCACACAATTATCTAATTCCAAGAATTTGCTTGTTGGAGGTAATGGTTCTGGAACAGTAACATCTAAACCAGCTCCACCAATTTCATGATTCTTTAAAGCATTGTATAAAGCATCATGATCAACTACTGGACCTCTGGCTGTGTTAACAATAATAGCAGTCTTCTTCATCTTCTTTAATGAATCTTTGTTAATTAGATTCTTTGTAGTATCAGTTAAAGCACAATGTAATGAGATAAAGTCGCTCTCTTTTAATACAGTGTCCATTGATACTTGTCTAGCATTCTTCAACTCCTTTACACCTGGATTTGGATGATCATCAGCATATAATATTTCACAGTTGAATCCAGACATCATCTTAGCGAATTCTAAACCAATATTACCCATACCAATTACACCTACCTTTGAACCAGCTACATCCATACCGCAGTATTGTAATGGAACCCATGTTCCCCATTTACCTTCTCTGACATCTCTGTTGGCTGGGAATATACCTCTCATGACGGATAATAATAAAGTAACTGCTAATTCAGCAGTAGTTTTACTTAATACATGAGGAGTATGTCCTACAACGATATTGTGATCTTTACAAGCTTGTAAATCAATGTGATCGAAACCAACAGTCATGGTGGCTACTACTTTTAATTGTGGACCTGCAGCTTCTATTACAGCTCTGTCAATCTTATCTGGAATCATACAGTATAAAGCATCCATTCCTTTGATTTGTTTTACAATTTCTATATAACAGGATGAATTAATGAATGTATATACCATCATGTGGCATTGAAGGAACGAGCTTTTTCCATTGATATAATTTCAAATCTTTCTGTTGCTGTAATAATTCTAAACCTTCTTTTGGAATTTCACGTGTGATTAATACCTAGATATTATAAAACACGAACTATCTATACTTTCTTCATTGTTGACATACATCTAGCATAGCATGCTGAACTCTTGACAGATCTTCTAGAAAATAATAATAATATTTGAAAATACGATAATAATCTTTGCATTTTTGTTCTTAATATCTTTTCTTTAAATTTATATCTGTTGGTTTTCGGGTAACTGAAAAGTTTCTCTAGTTCCACGATCTTTTTTTCTTAAAACACCAATAATTTTCTATTCAAAATTTTGACATGCAGAGATTAATTTCAAGAGCTACTCGTGTACCATATCAACAAACAAGATGTATACATTCATATGCTCTATTTTCTTAGCATTCTCTCACGTTATCAATTTGAGCACTATGAACCAAAAGGTATAAAATAATATAATCACATGTTTATAGGTTCTCAATGCCCAATTTGCAGTTAGAGGTGCTGTTGTAAACAAAGCTATGGAATATGAACAGGAAATGGCAAGAGGAAAGAAATTCCCATTCCCAAAACTTACTTATTGCAATATTGGTAATCCTCATGCTTTAAAGCAACCACCACTTACCTTCTTAAGACAAATCGAAGCAATTGTCAACTACCCTGAATTATTAAACCACCCAGAGGTATTCCCAGCTGATGTCATTGCTAGAGGTAAAAAATACGTAGAAAATATTCCAGGAGGTGTTGGTGCTTATGCTCATGCCAAAGGTGTTGAATTAGTAAGAAAAGAAGTAGCCCAATTCATCAAGAACCGTGATGGTTATGATGCCAATATTGAAAACATCTTCTTAACTGATGGTGCATCTGCTGGTGTTCAAACAATGATTAGATGTATTATAGAGAATAAGAAAGATGGTATGATGTTACCAATCCCACAATATCCATTATATAGTGCAACTATTGACATGTGTGGTGGTACTAGAATTGGATATTTCATTGATGAAAAACAAGGTTGGGCTTTGAATGTCTCTGAATTAAGTCAAAAATTAAAGAAAGCTAGAAATGAAGGAATTCATGTGCAAAGCTTTAGCTGTTATTAACCCAGGTAATCCAACTGGTATTACATTACCATTAGAAAATATGAAAGATATCATTCGATTCTGCAATGATGAAAAAGTTATCTTATTCGCTGATGAAGTATATCAAAACAACTTATGGGATAAGAGCAGACCATGGTATAGTTTCAAGAAAGTATCATTAGATATGGGAAAAGAAGCTAAAGACTTTGAAGTTGTCTCTTTCCAATCAACTTCTAAAGGTTCAATGGGTGAATGTGGAAGAAGAGGAGGATACTTTGAAATGCAAAACTTTGATCCACAATTTGTTGATCAAGTTTATAAATATCAATCAATCTGCTTATGTTCTAATGTAGATGGTCAAGTTGCCACTGGTGTCTTAGTAAATCCACCAAAACCAGGCGAACCATCTTACGATTTATGGAAGAAAGAGAATGATGAGATTTTAGCTAGTTTATCAAGAAGATCTGCAAAATTAGAAAAGAATTTGAATGAATTAGAAGGTATTAAATGTCAACATTTACATGGTGCTTTATATGCTTATCCAAAGATTGAACTACCAAAGAAATGGGTTGAACATGCTAAACAAATGAAAGAACAAGCTGATAACTTGTATTGTTTAGAAATGTTGAAGAACACAGGTTTAGTTGCTGTTCCAGGTAGTGGTTTTGATCAAGAAGATGGTACATGGCATTTCAGATTAACTATTTTACCACCAGAGAAAGAATTAGATGATGTTATTGCCAGAGTTAAGAAATTCCATAAGGAATTCATGAAACAATGGAAGTAAAAAGAGAGTGAGAAAATATTTGGTGATTTTGATTTGAAAAAGATGTTTTTTTAATAGATACTTATATATATTATATATACAAAACATCTTTTTTTGATTTTATCACCTATTAATTGTAAATGATTATTAGAAATATATTATTTTTGCTTATTTTTAGGGGAGAGTATTTATATATACACAAATAGAAAGTGAAATAAGTCATTTTTATTCAGGAATATCTAATCCTTTAAACCATTTATCTTTATTCACTTGCCATTTCTTATCTTTAGCAATTTTATTCCATCCCATTGATATGAAGTACACTATAATAATAGTAACAGGTGCTAATATAAAGTCACCAATCAAATTATTCCTCTGAGTCATGCCAATCACTATTCTGATCAACATATTACATCCAAAATCACCACAGGAGATATGATATTCACCTCTCTTTACTCCATTAATTATACAATCAGCACAAAACTCAGGAGTGTATAATTCTTCACCTTTTTCTATTTCTTTACATTCATCAGGTTTAGATTGTTGCTCATGTTCGAATCCTGGAGTTTTCATACCTGGTGGGTAAGCACAGTGGAATTTGATGTTATATCCATACAATTCGTTTCTCAATACATCTACTAATCCTCTTACAGCGAATTTAGATGGACAATAATGAGCATAACCTATAAAGCCACATATTGCCAATTGAGAAGTAATTGACAAAACTTCTTGATTTGGGCGGTTTCTTTTCATCATTCTGGGGATAACTGCACGGAATACATTCAATGTACCCCAGTAGTTAATTTCCATTACTCTTCTAGCTTCTTCCATTGTTGTTTCAAAGGCATATTTTGGAATTGAAGTACCATGACATGTGATTAAGAAATCCACTGGTCCAAAGACTTCTTCAGCTTTATCAACCGCTGTACGAATTTCTTTCTCACTTGTTACATCAGCTGTGAAATATTGGACTTTTATATTGTTTGTACCAGCTTTAACTGCATAATCTTCAATTTCTTTCTTGGCTTCTATCACAGACATTTTCTCTTCTAGCTACAATAGGTTATAAAACCACCTTCTTTGCATATTCTTTGAGCTAAACACTTACCAAGACCTTGTGATCCTCCTGTAATGAAAATATGTCTATCTCTGAAACTGTATGTCTTGGTTCTATAAAACATTTGAATTTGAAAGACTAATTGTTGAAGAGCTAACAAAACAATAACTACAATAATGATAAAAACAATAACATTGGCAACACCCTCGAAAAACCACATTATGCCTTTTAAATTTAAAAAATAATTTCTTAATGAAAATTTATCCGAAAAAAATCACCCAAAATATTTAAATTGTTTTTTTCTATTGATAAATACAATGTATGTCAATGGAGGTATGGTTGCGCAGTATTTAAAAACTGCTGCTTTTCAAGTATGAATTTTGTTTAATATATAATCACAGGTATCAAAAAGTTATGAAATCAAGACATCAGAGAAACAAAAGAAAGAAAATCCATTATCATTTTTATGAAGTGTTAGGAAAACTGCAGTTATTTTGTAGTTATTGTGGAGCCTTGTGTATAATAGCTAGTATAATATAACTAATCACTATTAAATATATAATCTAATTTTATTAATCTAGATACAACTGGATCAAAAGTGTATCAAAGAAAAACAGATAAATCATTTGTTTTAGATGTATTATATCTTCATCTAATATTATTCATTATCTTATTCTAATAGGAACCAAGTTGTCTACAATCAATGTATTTAGAATCCGGTGATACAATCTATCTAAAAAGAGATAATGGAATTGAACAACAATATCGTCTTATATGTCCAGGATGTAAACTATTCTGTGCTTACAGACCAGTTCCAATAGATCAACCATCACGTTATATTTACCTGCTATATGATGGCTTTAGTGATACTCCAATAGGCATGAATAAACCGACAGATCAAGACATTAACATACCAAATTCAATATATAAAGATGAATTTGGAAATGTATGTGTTAAAGTTGAATTAAATCCTGGTCAGATGAGATCTAAAGTGATAGAAATAAATGATGAGTTTGTGAAGTTTAATTTAGCTGTAATGCCTGGAAATGAAGGTAAAGTGAATATGACATTGTTAAATTATTGTTCAATTTTGCTATCGCTTCCAGGATCTTCTATAAGTTTAGATTTAGATGATAATAATAGAATAATACTACAAATCAGTGATAAAGGAATTGAAGATGTATTTAATTGTTTCAATAAAGAATTAAAGCAATAGATGTTATTTTATAAATATTTTTGTTGATATTGATGAATATTTCATTCCATTTTTCATATATAAAAATATAGTCGTTTCATTTCATTGTTCTAATTTCGAATAATCCAATTTTCATGACAACTACAAATAATATTGTTGCAGTAGACATGGGAAGTAAGAGTATTAAAGCTGCTCATTTGACTTGTGTTAATAATGTTACGAAAAGTGAGACTTTGATGATTGATGATGGATTGAGAAGTATTGAGTATTAATTAATGAAATATTATGTAAAAATAGATCATTAATGACATGGAAGAATGATTGTGAAAGAGTTTTTGGTAGTTTAGCAAGAAATTACGTATATTAATATGTTTAATCATTCATATAGTTGCCAAGATATGTTAATTCATCCATAAATACAGTAAATGACTTAATTTGT
The DNA here is from genome assembly GCA_002245135.1 of Proteromonas lacertae. NCBI lineage: Eukaryota > Bigyra > Opalinata > Proteromonadidae > Proteromonas > Proteromonas lacertae. The sequence continues at coordinate 45,522 of NGBS01000890.1, forward strand.
AAAAAATATGATGAAAACTTATCAAAACTGCATTATCCATTTAAAGTGGTTAAAGTAGTTGACAATCACTTTGGCATTAATGTATATTTATATAAATTATATAATACATCAACATAGTTTCAGTACAGAACCAATAATGACAAAGTAGAAAATCGTTCAATGAGTGTAGAAGAAGTGTTTTACTGTTATTTAGATCATTTGAAAAAGATAATCGAAAAGATAAATCTAACAACCAAACATGCAAGATATGTATTCAGTATACCAAGTTACTTTACAACTCAACAAATTGCTTTATTAAAAGAAGTAACAAAAAGTGTAGAATTTGATGTTTGTGATAAATATGGTTATGTGAATGATTATATGGGTTATTCAACTTTATTTGGTTTACAATGTAATATACAGAATGATGATGATGATGAAAATGTAAAGAGAAATGTGATATTTGTGAATATGGGTGAAATAGGAACAAGTGTAACTTGTGTTTCCTATAAAAATGTATTTATAATTATTATAATTTATTGTTTTAATAGAAAGAATGTAGTATATTGAGTAATAGTTGTGATGGAAATATTGGTGGAAGAAATATCAATAAATGGTTAATAGATGATATAAAAGATGAATTGAAAAGTAATGGAATAGAAATAATGAATGATGATGCTAAAACTGAATATAAGTTATTAACAATAATTGAAGATATGAAAAAGAAATTATCTGTAGAAAAAACAAATGAAGTCAATATTAATCTAGAGGAAGTATTGTTGAATAATAATAATAATAATAATTGTAACATGAGATATGATGTAGTAAAACTCAGCATATTACTAGAAAAACAGTAAAGTATTTGATAGAATCAAAAGTTTAATAAACAACTGTATAAATGAAAGTAAATGGAGTGAAGATGATATTAACAATATTGAAATATGTATACTTGGTGGTTCAATGAGAATAAAATATATAAAAGAAAAACTGATTGAATTTTTAAAGAATATAACCACCAACAAAGTGAGTGATTTAACAACAACATTGAATATGGATGAATGTATAAGTGAAGGAATTAGTTATTATACTTCAATAATGGAACATACAAAGAAATGTCATAAGCCAAAATGCACTAACAAATTACACTATTATATTGAAGATTTAAGTTCGTTTAAACATATGGATGATAGTAATGATGGAATAATCAAAAATGATATAGAAAAAATAATGATAAATGTAATGAAATATGATGAAAGAGATGTTATAGAAAATGAAAAGAGTTTAAAGAAACATTTAATCGAAGAAACTCAATATAATGCTATTCATTTATTAGAAGAAAAGAAATTATATAAATGTGAATATAAAGATTATATTAATAATATAAAACAATATTTTGGTTATATTTTAACCTGGATGGAGAATAATAATCTAAATGAAATAGATTATAATGAATTGAAGAATATAAGTGATGATGAAGTAATCCATTATAAAATATTGAAAGGTATATATGATAATAAGATGAAAAGAATTCAATTAAATCTGTATTATATAACCAACTCAATGTTTGATAGAGATATTAGTATGATAATAATGAATGAAATAAAACGAAGTGATATTCGAAATTTCAAATCTAAAACTGTATATATATATAATATTATATATATTGTATAAATAGTTTATTGAGAATATAAAACGTAATTATAAAGAACAGATCAACAGTAGATTAAACTATAAAATACATGAATTAGTTGGAATATCTGAAGTAGCTTATAATTCAATATATGGAATATTAATGAATAATTTAGATAAACTGATAGATGAATTTATACCTGAACATATAAAACTACCAACCTTATTCTCTGATAAATTATATTATACCTCTTTAACTTGTCGAAATTACCATTATGACAATCTAAAAGACTTTGTTATTAGTTATAGATTGATATTAGTATATATATTTGTTATTTTTTATTATTCAATAGAGATTAAATGATTTTACTAATCCATCATTAAATGATTATTTAAAAATTTTGAATGAAATAACAGGTGAAAATATAATGAATAAGGAAAATTTATCACATTATTCTTTACCTAATAAGTATTCAAAGAGTTTATTGAAAGAGTATTTAAGAGATTTAAAAAGTGATATTCCCAACAAGAAGAGTTTGTATGAAAGATGTATGATATGTTTAATGAATTTTTTGAGATTATTTGGATTTGCATTTAACAATCAATTTCATCAACCAAATCCAGAAAAACAAGAATTGTTATTACATGAAGATGAATAAAATTAAAAAATTATACATGCTATATACATAAATTTTTTATTGGGATGTTTTTCTTTCATTCTTCTTTTAAAATCTTCATAATTTGATAGATTGTTGTTAAATATATATAATATTTCCAATTCTTTACATTTGGGTAGATTATTTATCAACATTCTATGAGCATTTAACCTCATTATTATGCAATTCATGGGTCACAATCAATAACATACTAAATAACAAGAATGAATTGGAAATATGGTAGGTTTGTTAGTATTTTATTAACAATTAATGTATAATAATCAAAATATACATAATATACATGATTATATGTGGTAATATATCAATTTATGTAAAGAAATTCACTATATCATAGTGTATTAAACAATTACTTCAATTATAAACACTCTTTTGCAAAATAACGTAATATTCGAAATTGATATTTTTGTTTGTTTTGCTTAATAATGAGATTTATGATTAATAAATAAATAGTCGTTTCAGTTAGCTGAGGCTTTATTAAATAGCAAAAACATACTTATTACATAAAAGATCTCATTTCTTGTTTTATGAATGAGTGAGCAAGATTTGAAAAACAAGATAAAGGAGGTATGATAGAATCTTTTATCTAATAGCTTGAGGAAGAGAAGAAGAACCTAAATAAAGGTAATTTCATTGTTTTTATAGTTTAGAACTTGATAAAACGAAGAAAACTCTTCAATCAACAGAGAAGGACTTGCAGAAAAAGACAAAAGAGATAAATACAAGTAAGAACAAAAGTGAAGTTTCAAAGTTATATAAGCAACTAATATCCTTTTTTTATATGTTAATGAATGAGAGATATGTAATGTAATTCTTTAATTTTTATAAGAAGAACTTCAGCAAGAAAATGAGCAATTAGTTCAACAAGTATAAAATATACTTATATCTGAATAGCTTCATAGTTTACAAGATTTAATTCGAAGTCAACCAGCTGAAGCGAGTAAAGAAGAAGAAGATACTGAATTAGCTGTGTTAAGAAAGACAGCCGAGAATGTAGAAGCTGAATTAACTCAACTACAAGGTCTGTATGCTGATGCTCAAATGAAAATATTCGATTATGAAAGTGAGATTGAGAGTTTAAAACAAGATGCAGAAATAGTAGAAAAAGAACATAAAATAGAATTAGAAAAATTAAAAGATGAATTATCCAAATCTATTCCAGCAACTAATGCATCTGTAACATCATCATCAGTCCCTAATTCCGTCAATATAACCCCTTTAACACCTCCTCCAGCACCATCATTGAATAAAATGAATAGAGTTCAATCTGCGACAGTTGTAAGTACAGGAAACAAAGCAACAGATGAAAAGATCGCCTTATTACAAAGTCAAATAGCTTCTCAATTTGAGAGTATGGATGAAGCGGAAGCTAAACATCAAGATGAAGTAAAAGTATTAAATGATAATATCGAATTATGGAAAGAAAAGTATAACAAATGTCAATTAAAGATCGAAGAAGTGGAAAGAGAATTAAGTGAAGTAAAAGAAAATTGTATGGATTTCGAAACGAAATTAGAATTTGAGAATGAAAAGAATGAGAATTTACAAAAGCAAATCGAAGAATTAAAAGTGAAAGCTGATGCAAAAGCTAATAAAGAAGAAGTATATAAGAAAGGCTTGGAAGATTTAGAAGATAAGATTTATGAATTAAATAACAAGTTGAGTGAAGAAAAGAACAATCGTAGAGAAGCTGTAAAAGAAAAATTACAAATTGAAGAAGACATTGCAACTTATAAAAATAAGATTGAAGAAATGAATCAAGAAATTGAAGATGCACGTTTTGATAATGGAGTTTTATTAAAGAAGAGTGTACAAATGATAAAAGACTTACAAAATGAAATGAAAAAGTTGAATAAATCAATCGAAAAATTAAAATCCGATCATAAAAAAGAAATTGAAAAAGTTAAAAGAGAATCATCTAATAGTAATTCAAATCAAGAAGATTCTCCGAAAAGAGAAAAGAAACGATTTGGTCGAGATAATAATAATAATAATAATGATAATGGATCTGATAGTGCAATAGTAGAAAAACTAAACCAAATAACTCAAGAGAATTGTGATTATAAGATGAAGATAGAAAGTATGTCCAGTATAATCGAAAAATTAAAAGAACAGTTGAATAATAATAGTGGTGGAAATAGTGGAAATAATAATAGTATGAGAAGAGGATCATTTACATTTGCAGCTGGAGATGCAATTACTGAAGGATTACAGCAGAAGATTAACGAATTACATGAAGAAATAACGAAATTGAAAAAAAATAATAATAAACTCAGTAGAGATATAGAAAAATATAAAATGAAAGCTGCTGTATCATTGGATAAAGAATCAAAAGATGTGATGAAGAGATTTGAAACTCAAATCAAAGATAATCAAAAATTGAAAGATAAATTAGATGAGATATTTGAAAAATCGAAAATATTTAAAGATCGATGTGATATGTTGGCACAAGAGAATTTATATCTTTTTTTTTTACATTGAATATTTATGAGATTAATTTCTTAATTTTATTTACTGCATTAGTGAAAGAGTTGAAAGGTCATGGAGTACATCGAGAGAGTATAGGTACAGCAGAGGGAATAACAATTGATATGGAGAATGTAGAAGAAGTGGATGAAACACCTCGATCTGATGGTGAATGAAAATGATGGTAATGGAATAAATAAATAATAATATTATATAAATATATATTATAATTTGTATTATTATTGTCTTAATTGATTTGGCAATCGTTCAAATTGAGATAATTCAAAAAAGATTTTCAAGCCATTTTTATTTTGATTTGAGATCCTTTTGATTATTTTTTGTTGATAAGACCTTATTTAAAACAGATTAAACCTTGAAGAATGTTGAACAGTGATTTAAATGCATTACTTGGTGGTGAATATGAAGTATATACAGTAGTATTAATTTATGTTTAGTTTAGTAAAGATAGTATAATGTGTAATACGTTATTTCGCATTAAAAGAAAGGTCTCTGAAAGTAATATGATATTGAAAGTAGTGAAGACAGATGATTTAGAGAAAAAGAATGTGGAAAGTGTGGTTTATAAAATTCATACCATAAACAATCTAAATGAACGAACATTAATGAAATATGAAATGATTGAGATGGTCAACAACAAATTAATTCGAATACAACCAGAAATGAGAGTAAGTCTTGATAGAATTTATCCTTTGAAATACTTTAAAGAAAGTGATTCATTTGTAGTGTTGGGTGATATATGTCAGTGCTTGAAAATCTTTGATAATTATAAAACAATTCACAGTGATTTAAAACCATCCAATATCTTTCTAAATGAAGATGGTGGAGTGATAGTAAATGATTATCTAAATAATCTGTTGTATAAAGGAAGAGAAGAAAAACAAGGTTTAACAAAAGACAATTTTTGTTTTGTTTGTATTGATGAATTATTAGGAAAAGAATTAGATATTTCAAGTGATATTTGGAATTTTGGTTTAGTGTTTTATTACATAAAAAGTGGAAAATATGCATTTGTTGGTTCAAATACATCTGAAACACTATTAAATATTTTGAGTACAGATTATATTCCATTAGAATGTGAGAATAATAAAGAGTTGAACTCCCTTATAGGTAAAATACTATGCCAAGAAAAGAAAGATAGGTTGAAATTAAATGAATTAATTATTGAAATGAAAAGTATAATTACTATATATTATAGTATAGAATTCAATAAATCAGAAGTTCAGTCAGATAGAAATATAATACATAAAGAATTTTCAGTAATAGGAGAGATAAAAATTGATGAAAATTTGAGTATAAATGATATAAATATGATTTAATATAGAGAATAATATCGATTTTGTTATTGACAAATGCAAAAAAGATAATGGAAATATATTAAAATTTTGGAATTGTATAAATATTGTTATTCAAATGTAGTTAATATGGGAGATGAAGGAGTAAAGTATTTGTGTTCTAGATTAAATAGAATGAATAATATAACCTTAATTGATTTGGAAAGTATAAATAAATAAAGAATAATATTTAGGTAATAATATAAGTTCAATTGGGTTAAATATATTTTCAGAATGTTTAAAATTCTTTCCAAACTTAGAAGGGTTGAATCTATGTGACAATCAAATTGGAGAGGAGAAAAAATCATTATTATCAATTTTTCAAGGATGGTTAGGATATAATACAAATGGTGATAATTTAAAAGCATTTTCAGAAAATCTGTATAATATTCCAAAGTTAAAGAATTTGGGATTAGATGGTATTTATTATCTTTATTATTAATTAGGATGTAAATTAGGAGATAGTGATATAAAATATCTAACTTCACATTTTAAAGATATTCATCGTTTAGAAGTATTATCACTTTCTTGTATTAATGAATTTATATGTATTTTGTATAGTAAATAGAATAAGTGATGATGGAGTGAAGTATTTGTGTGGAAATATTACTGAAATATCAAAATTAGAGATATTATGGTTGTATGGGAATGTAATAAGTGATAAAGGAGGAGAAATTCTCACACAGAATCTTTATAAATGTAAGAAGTTAAAGGAATTAATGATAAATATTTAAAGGTAAAAGGTTAATAATATTATTATATTTATTTATTATTAATTAATTTGTTTTAAATTGTTTTTTATTTTATTCAAAATAGATAATCAAGCTATCTCCATTTAGCAACATATATTGTGATAATTATTAAGTCTATTTTATGAGATTTTTAAAATATATTCATAATAATAATCTATAATGATGAAGATGTTATTGATTATAGTTAAATATAATGTATGAATGTTTTATACGCCTTTAATAATGATATTTAAAGAGTAAAACAAAGAAAGCAAAATATTATAGAGAAATGATACTATTAGAGCCTCACATATATTTTATATGCTTTTTTTATTTAACTTAGCCTCAGTTAAAAAGTAACGATTTTATTTTTATTTTATTTTTCTTCTTCTATAAAGCATATATAATATTAAAAATGTCTTCAAGATTAGCGTATGACCAAATATTTATAAATATTTATAGCGATACTGGAAGACGTGTAACTAGAATCGTATTGACTTAGTAGACTATTTAACATATAGAAAAATTCATTGGAAGATTCTCCATATATTGATGATTTAGTAGCCGAAAAAGAACAATTCTATAGTGTATCTATGAAAATGTTGTTAATTATTATAGGAAAGCACAGTTCGATTAGCTGCTGAAGATAATCAATGGCAAAATCTAAAAAGAAGAAAAGAAAAAGTAAAAAATGATGTAGTTTTAGAAACATTGGCAGAACCAGACGATGTAGATATGTTGAGAGAGCAGAAACGATATTTATTACTAGAAGAAAAGCGAATTAAAGCATTAATAGATTATGAAAAAGCTTTGGCATATCAAAAACAAGAACATTATGAAGCAATCAATGCAGAGAAGCATAGACGAGAAGATAAATTAAGAGAACAGCGAAACATGAAGTTAAAGAAAGCAGCTGAGAATAAGAAATTAAGACAGGAAATATTGAGAGAAAGATTAGCTGTTAAAGAAGATAATCCATTTGTATTAAGAACTGGAAAAGGTGTAATTGGTCCATTAGGAGGACATTTAGGTTAAATATATATGAATATAGCTGTGTAAAATAAATAATATAAAAAATTAGTCGTTTAATTTCTCATTTACCTATTTTTTTAACAAATAAAACAACAATAACAACAATTAATAATAACGATATTAATAGTTAGTCTCTATACCATAGTATCAATAGTAATTGAAGGTAATACTTTCTTTGCTTCAACAAGTAGTCTATTTGATTGTTGAATATCACCTTTATCTCTCAAATAAGTATAATACCTTAACCATCCTTCTGGTACATTATTACACTTTTTAATATACAAATTAAACAATTTCTCAATCTTTTCATCATTTCTGTCTATATTTGATAATAATACGGTTATATATAGTGAAAATAAATTAGGTGAATATAAGGAAGGCAATGAATATGATATTATTTCATCCAATGCTTGTTGAGTCATATTATTTCCACCAATCATATTACACCATTCTAAAAATATTGGAACAATAAAATCAGGTTGTTTTACATTCATTAATAATTTAATAAAATATTTATATATAATATTGTTATTTGATTCGTTGTTAAATTGTTTTATTAAATAACAACATATAGATTTTTGATAGTTTATATCATCTTTATAATTCTCAAATATTGTATTATATACAGCTAATATCTCATTTAATGGTTTATTTTGTTTTTGTAATAGTGAAATATATATTATATGAATTGATAAATCACTCTTTTCTGAATAAAATGATAAGATATAATTCAATGCTTCTATTTATAATATAATATAATATATATATATTAAATATAAATACTTTCATAATCATTACATTCATTTATTAGATAATATAGATAACTGCATTTCAAATTATTATCATTCTCAATTTCATTTAATGCTGTTTCATATATTTCATTTATTTCTTTATTGTAATATTGAATCATTTTTTGTTATTCTGAACAACTGATAATGTCTTTAAAGTTTTTAAAAATGATATATAATATGAATATAAAAATGGTATATCCTATATATAATAATAATATAGATAACTATACACTCAATTTTGATGTATATAAATCAACACATTCTTTGATATCTTTACTGTTTATTGATGAATTATGATGATATTTCCACATATATTGTATAGATTCAGATATACATTCAGGATATATATTAAATGGTGAATTATTCAATAAATAATCAGATATATAATCAGCTACTTCTGTTGCTTTCATTTCAACAGCTATTTTAAGTGTTTTTAATACAAACTTGGAATTAATGTTGAATATTTTTGAACCTTCTTCAAACACAACTTTGGGGATTTCACCACTGAAAAACTCTTTATTTTCATCTTCTCCTTCTTCTTTTAATCCTAATATTTTTCTTCTTTCTTTTGTTTTGTGAATATATATTAATTCCATTCGAAAATATTCAACATATAAATACACACTGTTTGAATTAATTCTTATGCTATTTTGTATGACTGTTCTTGCTGTTGTAATATTTCCATTCTCCATTGCCCACATTACTGCTTTTACTACGATGCTTTCATTCCTTGGATGGATTGATAAGAATCTAAAGAATTATAATCTTTAAAAGGAGTATACGATGAAAAAACTGCTTCTATTGTTTTTATTCTATTTACAGATTTACAGTATTCTATATATTGATCCCATAAATCAAGATCATCGTGTAGAATTGTTGTTGCTCTTTGATATATGAATAATATTCTGGATATTATAGCATTATCTGATTTTAATGGGTTATCTACAGCGGCTTTCAGTTTCCTCATTTTTCGAAGCTTCTCTAGTTTCTTTTCATATTCAATTGCAGAGGTAAAGTCACTTTTATTAGGTGGCCGTCTTAAAAACTTGAACTCAAAATCTCTGCGTCTTTTAATGATGGAATTTATTTCATTCTAAACAAGAATCTCAAAAGAAACAATACTTTAGTAAATATATGATGAGTTTCATATTCATCCAGAGATGCACTCATCTTTTCAAGAATTGGCTGAACTTTATCTCCCATAGTCGTAGAGAAAACAAATAAAATGTAATGAGGTAAAGTTCAAAATGTTGACACGTATTAGGTAAAATTACACGACTTTCTGTAATTTCCTTTTTCTCTTCATTTTCAAAACATATCAATGTACACTGCTATTGTAGCTTCTCTTTGTGTAGGAACATCATGGTTATTGGCTTTAAGCTCAATGTATTATACATTTTTTATAAAACATTAATTTGTAGTCCAACAGCTCGATTCTTTTATAGAACCAAAACAACAGGGAAATACTCATCATTCCCATTCATTGCAATGTTCTTCAATTGCACCATTGCTTCAATATATGGAATTTTAATTGATGATCTACCTCTCTTAATTACAAATTATCCATGTGCAATTATCTCAATTATTTATATGATGATGTATTGGAAGTATGCAGATGCAAAACCAAGAATAAAGTCAATCACTGTTGCATTTACTGCTTTAGCTGTTGTAGTAGGTCTTGGAGTACTTGCTGCATATATTCCAAAAGCATCAAGAGAAATGATGTTTGGTATAATCATGTGTTGTACTGGTATTATTATGTATGGTTCACCTTTGATTAAAATGTATGAAGTTATTCGTACAAGAACAACTAATGGAATGCCATTCTATTTCAGTGTAGCTGATTTTATTTGCACTACAGTATGGATGATTTATGGAATTATGGTTATGAACATATTTATTATCATTCCAAATTCCATTGGCGCATTATTGTCACTTATTCAATTGTCATTATTCACTTTATTTGGATCAAGATTGCATTTGATTGATTATCTTCCTCAATATCATTATCACAAAACTCCTTCAGGTCAACCGCTTGTAATCCCACCTAAAGCTACCGTTATAAAAGTAGAACATTAAAATCTTTTAGTTTCTTTTTCATTGTTTGTTGTTTTATAAATCAAATATAGCATCTCCATATAATAATTTATTACATAAATAATAGAAGATTTCTTGAGTAAAACACAGTTTTTGTCAGTTTTTCAAATCTATTTTGAATTAAAATCTATTTTGAAAAATATCACACATCTTTGAAATGTCAGTCTGGGTTATTATATTAATACTACTAATAATCGTCATTGGAATTGTATGACTATATTTATTACATTGTTTGTTTTATTGTTTTGTTATAGGTTGCTATTTGTTTATATTGTCGTTGGAGACTGAAAATAAGGGCAGGATTGGATGAACCACTTCTTCCGACTAAAAGCAATTCAGGTAGAATAGATGTATAGTGAATAATATTATTCCTTAGTGGTTTGATTCAATCTTAGATAAAGAAGTCGGTTTCAAATCTCTGCAAGATCATTATGCATATGTACCTTTCACCACTGAGTATATTTTTATATATTTATCTCATTCAACATAAATAGTGATAAAAAGTTATATTGGTTAATAGCACAAGATCAAATGTATTATTACTGTGCACAGAATCTATTGGATCAAATCACACTGCCCAATCAGACCATCTATTATGATCTAAAATCATCAGCATCAGAGCTATTCCTCCGTTCGATCAGATTATTCTGTGATGATACATTGATCACCGATTATTCAATCATTTCCCTACCAAAACTACTGAGATCTCCCTTATGGGAATGTTACTTAACAACAGTAATAAAACACAAACCAAATAAATCATTGAAGATTAAAAGTAATATGGATTTATTATCTGAAGATTTAACACGTTCTAAGAGTACACAAGACAAGAAGAGTTTAGTTAAAGAGATAATTGAAGGTTGGGCTAATGATTATCCTCATTTTCAATATACACAAGGTATGGATTTATTAGCAACTGTTGTGTTAGAAGCATTTGAGAATTATATGCCAAAAGCAAAGAAGTTCTTTTATATCTTTTTTTTTAAGTTGAAATTCAAAATTTGTTCGATTTTCCTTAATTTTTTTTGTAAATTCCATATTAACGTATTATCTACCATGCGCATTTATTCCACACGATAATACCTACTTAATAAACAGATTTAGAAGTCTAATTACACTGTTACATTATCATGATCCATTATTATACAAGTATCTGAAGGATATGGATATATCTGCTCCATTGTACGCTATACCGTGGTTTATGACAATCTATTCAGATTGTTTATCAATTAATAATACAATGCATTTGTTTGATATATTATTATCACTTAAAGATCCTCTCTTCCCAGTCTTTTTCGGTGTTTCTACATTGGTTTTACATCGTAATAAATTAATGACTGTATATTATATATATATATATATATATATATTATTTAAAATAGTTCAGTTTTGATAGAACAATGTTATATTTTACAGAATTAAATCAAAAGATTTTAGATCAACAATTTACACAAACCTTGAATTTTTCATTACAACTATATAGAACAGTATATTTATTTATTTTTTTTAATAATAGACTCCTCGTTCATTCATTGAGAGTTTAACCAATGAAGCTTCATCACTGTATGAACAATTGAAATCCGCAGAGAATACAGTAATTCAAAGTCCACAAACACCAGATTCAACAGATGAAATAGGTACTGAATTTGATGATGAGATATATTATATAACACCATTTGTTACACGTGAAGAAGTAATGAAATTGAAAAGAGAAGGTAAAGATATTGTTGTGTTTGATGTATATATAATTATTAATTTAATTTAATTATTTGTTATTATAGTTGAGAGATTGTATTGAAGAAGAGTTTGAATTATTAAGTAAATCGTTAGTTGGTATTGATACACATCATGTATTTATTTATAAATATTTATTATTATTATTATTATTATTATAGTTGCCTTATACAATATTCGTTCCTTCACAACAACAAAAACAACAAAATTATGAAAATTATAAACTTCAATTAGATGTATGTGAAGAAATAGAAACTAATAGAACACAACATCAAAATGCTAATAATGCTAATAATGCTAATAATAATAGTAATGTCCCTTCTATTCTACAAAGGTTTACTCGTACTATAAGTAGTGGAAGTAATGACTTAGGTGGAGGTGGAAATGGTGGTGGAAATAATGCCATTGTCAATTTCTTCGCTGGAATTGTTGATTTCGGTAAGAAAGGTGATATGTTAGTGGAAATAATGAAGGAAAAGAGTAATTGTATTGGTGATGTAGATATTAAAGATATTAAAACGTTGAAGAAGTATTTGAGGTATTATAATGTGTTGATTATTGATTCATCGTATATATATTATATTATGATTATATGATTTTATTTTTTAAATAGTGTACAAAGAGATATTATTGATAATATTGTGAAGATGTTTCATCGCAATGCATTTAATAGAATTTTAGTGTATCAGCTGTAAAAACTGGAATTCTATTAGTTTATTTAATTTTTCACTTATATTTTTGTTATTTTAATATGGGCATAATAGATAAAACCAAAGAATATATATATATGTATGTAATTATAAATTAAGCTTAATTGTTGAGAGAAGCGAAGAGATTGTTGTGATACTGTTGTACATTCTCTATAAGACTTTCAAATTCTTTTACTCTGCTTTCTATTTCATTTTGATGCTGTAAATTCATATCTTCCAACTATTCATATTATATATATATATATATATTATACATTTTTATTGAGTATTGCAATAGCATTCTCAAGTTTATTAATCTTTATTTCATTCTCATCAGATATACTCTTCATAGTGTTGTATCTTTCATTCACTTTCTCTAATTCAATTATTCTCTTTTGTCTTTCTTCTTTTCCACTTTTTCTCATTTCATTCAAATTCTCAGATTTTATTTTAATAGCTCTTTCTAATCTTTTCTTTTCATTTTCAAAATTTTTATTTTCTTTTTCACATTCTTCTATTTCATCCTGTTTTGATTGGATTAATTCAGACACTCTTGTAGCTTCGGATCCTTGCTCTTTAATATCTTTTAATGTTTTTACTAGCATTTCAATCTCTTTACTATTTTTAATTATGGAAGAATTCACTCCTTTTATCATTGTTACTTCTTTTTCTATTTCTCTTGCTTCAGATCTGGCTATTCCAACTTTATTTTGCATTAAATCCATTTCTTCATTTAATTTTTCAGGATTTGATATTATATTACTTCTTAATTCTTCTATTTCATGTTCATAGTCATTTACTTCTTTTTTTAATTCTTCTAATGAATTTTTCTTTATTTCTATATTCTTTTCTATTCCATGTTTTTTGTTTTTCATTTTTGGAACTTCACTTTGATATTGATTTAATGAATCTTCTGTTTCCTTAATCTGTGTTTCTAAACTACTAATTTCTTTTCTTTCTGATTGTTTCTGAGTTTCTGCTTCCTGAACTTTTTCTATTAATTCTTTTGATTCTTTAAAACACTTTTCTTTTTGTGAATTAATATTGAATATTTCTTCTACTCTATCTGCAAATACACTACTTTTTTCATCATAATATTTTAAGAAGTTTATAATTGCACTTAACTGAATAATTAATCTCTTTGATTCTGGATTTATTAAATCAAGCATTGAAAAATCTTTGATTCCAACAATACGCATAAATTTAAAACTATACGAATGAAAATAATTTAATATACATTTTTGAATGAAATCTAGCTTGAGGAATTGCAGCTTTATGATCTTGACCATCATTTGCTAGTATTCCTAACCCAGAAAATTCTATATTATCTTCTTCTTGATCAGGATCTATACTCTGTATTATTGTTTTAAATATTTTTTCAACATATATTTGTTTTGGACTTTCAATCACACTTCTATCCAAATCAGGTATAGTTTCTTGATAGCTTCTAACTATCTCATCTATTGAAAGAACTGGAAATAATAATCTTGGCATTTTAATGCTATAAATTCAATTTTAAATTTGAATTTTTTTAAAACTGTCATATTTCAAATTTATTATGAACTTCTTAAATAAAAAGAATATGATTATTCTGTTTACACAGATAAATTATACAAGTACCAAAGCATAGTTATGTACTATTATTTATTTAATAGTATGATAGCCTAAAATATTTTAAAAATTTTTGTTTCAGTTATATAATTATTTCAGTTACAAGTTTTTTTGTTTAATCACTATTGAAAATGAAAGATAATTATAATCAAATAAAGCTACAATCGACACAATCTATTTTTTTATCAGCATTATTACCAGAAATAGACAGTGGTATGAAAATCTCTTCTATTCTTCTTAGACTCTACAGTGACAGATCAGTACATGATAAATTTTATTAACCTCTGGAAAGGAGCATTAACAGAAGGTGATCATCTTTACTTTTTGAGGACATTTCTTCAATTATGTCAAAATGAAAAGAATATTCCTTTGATTTTAAAGTACCAAGTGCCTAACTATGTTATACATTCATATTCATCTATTGGCAGTGACGTTGAGTTAATTAATTATTCATTCTTGACTTTAGGTGAAGGATAACACCGAAAGTATACTTATATTGGTTATATATTCATATCCATAGAAGTGCCGAAATATAAAGGGCTTTATAAAATACCTATAGAATATAGTTTTATGTTGTTATACGAGAATTATCAGTCTTGGAATATTCAAACACTTAAATTATTTATCCATTTAATAACTCTAACTATTAAATATCATGTTAGAGATGTAGAATCTATAGGAGAGATGGAAATTGACATAATTAATTTAATTTTTCAACAAGAACCACTTACTGATATAGTTGAATTAGTAAATCAAATTTTACATTCAAAAAGTATAATATTTAACACTATTTGTATTAATATAATAGAATCTGATAATGTGATTGAGATTTTAAAGGACTATTATTTAATAGACAGTATACTATTAGCGGCAGTTAATTACAACTTTGACATGGCTTGTTGCAAAGAAATTATTGAGATAATAAGTTGCATAATAAAATTTGACTCAAGTTATGTCGAGTATTTGACTGAGAATTGTGGTGAGTGTTTAATATATGTTTATGGTATAATTAAAGATAATGAGCATCTTTTATCTATTTATAACTCAATTTTTAAGTAGATTTAGTTTACAAGTTTGATAGGTTTTTAGTCTAGTTGTATATAAGTAATATTGTACATTTATATATTCATACTATTAATAAGTTTTATTCTATACTTTTCTCTTGAATTGTGTTTTTTGGTATAAAGAAACGAATATTTTTTTGTTAAACATTCAAGCTCATAGGTTTGAGAATATTTTTTTCTTTTTGAATTTTTTAGATTCAAAAAAAGGATATCAGAGGAATGGGCAGTTGTCAATCTCAAGAACCTGTAGAACAACGACCTTTAGCTATATCAATAGACACAAGACAGCTTCTTCGAAATGAACTTCCTATAAGTCCTTTTGCCAATAGAAATATGAGTATACACACAAGTGATTTACAGCCATTAACATTTCAGATTCGAATTAATAGAATAAAAGTATTTGAAAAGATACTTATTTGTATAGGTGAGGAATCTTCAATATAAAAATGGCAACATGAATTTACGAATTAAATGGCCAGGAAGAAAAGACTATGAAGTATTTACTTATTTAATGAGAAAATATAGACTGAAGAAGTAATTGCAGCATCTACATATACATGGAAAGATGATGTTACATTTACATATGTTGCTGAAGAAGGATTGAAAACATTAAGTCGTATATTATTAAGTGATTTAATTCTTAATTAGAAGAGTCAATAGAAATAGAATATTTAAATCATTCTAAAGTAATTGGCACAGCAAAAATAAGTTTATTTCACATAGCAGATGGTCCATTCACTGTAGTATTAGAATTTATATCAAATGCTGTAAGAAACAAACAAGGTCAGATGGAGGCGTATAATTTATTGTTAATCTTCAATAGTAAAGTAGTAGGAAATGTCACATTCGTATGTGTAATGGAACAAATCGATAAATGGGAAATGATAGTGAAATCTGCTTCAGCTTTGCTTAGTTCTAATGTAAATGTTAATACTTCTATTTCAAATACAGAATCTAGATCATACTTTTTAGTTTTTATATCTAGAACTGAGAAAGAAGAAGATGATATACTGTATATTTTAATATTAATTTTCTTTTTCTAGATATCATTCAAATCCTCATCATTTACCAGTGATTGATTCAGATCCACAATTACCCTCTGCACAGAATAGTAAGTCAAGAATTGAATGGAATGAAAATGAGTTAAAACCAATCAATATTACAACTACATTTAGAGAATGGAGAGATATAGTAATAAAAATACAATTGAGATATTTTACAGTATAATAATAATATTTTTTTTACTTTTTCTTATTATTTATTTACTTAATAGAATGATAAAGATAGAAATGAAAGAGATAGTATATATCATGGTGAAGCATATTTAACAATCGATAAAGCCATCAACTGCTGTAGAAAATCACCAGAATCAACTTCCATTATCAATATCCCATTACATTATAACGATTGTAATTGTGGTACAATATCAATAAAAGTGAAAATTAATAATATTCCAAAGGTAAGTCAGAATTTATCAGGCGTTTTATTGAAAGATGGAATATCAATAAAATCACCAGTTATTGTTCCACCATCTACTAAAGCTGGTAAAACTAGAAAAAAAGAGAAAAAAGAAGTAATGCCAAGTCGAATTGATAAATTAAATGAATTGTATATTATTTATTTATTTATTTTATTAATAGAGTTACAATTTTTCAAAATAATTTATTATCATCAAAAGCAGTATCAGTTAAACAACAATTAAACACTTTAGAAGATATAAAAACACTATTAAAAGAGACTGAAAAGGACAGTATAATAACATACATTTATCCATCCAAATCAATACTATTAGAAGCACAATATCAATTTTTAAAAATCTACAAAATCCTGTTTGATGTAGTTGATGAATTAGATTATCCTTTAAAATGCAGTGTTTTAGATATATTAATATTAATCGATTCACGAGGTGAATTAAGTGATTTAACTTTACTAGGATTTGATATTGTCAATCCAGACGTTAATCCATCTGACGAAGATTTAGCATTCTGTTTAGCGAAGAGAGATTTAGATGTAAAAACATTACTATATGTTACACAGAAAGTATGTCAATTAGGTATAAGTACTCGTTTATTAAAGTCTTGTTCACATATTATAGCAATGTCAATGTATCGATTACCGTTTTGGGGCGAATATATTTTCAAAGCAGTGAAGAAATATAAAGAGAATTTACCTGATTGGATGAAATTAGAAACGGCTAGATTTGTAGATTCATTAAAATCCGCCAATAGTGTTGAAGAACATGATGAAGTGGATCAATTAATAGAAACAATCAATTGGAAATTAGTAGATAAGAAATTAACAATGAAATATCCAACTGATATAGAAAATCAGAATAAGTTGATTAATGAAGATAATAATCCTTGTATAAATCAGATTAGTAAGTATGGAAGATTATATTTTTCAGTATATAATGAATGGTTAAATTGTACATTTGATATGTTGAAGAATATGTATAGTGACATTCAGTGGAGTAGAATTGTAGGATATAA
The DNA here is from genome assembly GCA_002245135.1 of Proteromonas lacertae. Lineage (NCBI taxonomy): Eukaryota > Bigyra > Opalinata > Proteromonadidae > Proteromonas > Proteromonas lacertae. Next base: position 63,860 of record NGBS01000890.1, read on the forward strand.
AACCTTTTTAAAATCATTTTTTGTTCAATTAAGGTTAAGAGATATTTCAACATTTCCAGATTCAATGTTAGCTGTGTCAAAGTCATTATTAGTGAATAGAACGTTATTGTCTTTATTTATTAATGCGATAATGTCAAAGACGCAGATGTATGATGTGTGTGAAATTGGAGCTTGTTTGGATTTATGTAGTGATTGGTTTAGTATATATATATAAATTATATTTTACTTATATTTTCCTATTTCCTATTTATATTTATTTAATATTTATTTATTTAGATACTCATTTGGATTGGTCAATGAAAACCGACAAATGTCGTCATCCCAATTACAATCAACTCACCTTACTACCAGCAACATTCGATTTTCATTTCATTTGCAGTGTAATGAATCGATTGCTAAGTAGTGAACACAATCAAATATTATTAAAAACATTCGAATTCTTATATACACAATGGGATACATTTAGTGAAATGCAATGTGATATATTAAGATCATTATTAATAAAAAAGAAACGAATGTATAGATTCTTCTTACACTGGTGCGAAATAGTTAGAAAATATTATGATTTATTGTTATTATATAGAATACTAAGGCCTAGAAGATGGTGGGAAAAACAAAGAATGACAGAATCAATCTGTGATGAAGATGATGAAATAATTGACTTTACTGAAATAGTGAATGATTTATATTATGCATTTGAAGGAAGATCTCATAAAGATTTATCACCAAATGGATTTCATGTTATTGTAAGTGGTAGTGATGTGATGGATTATATATTAAATATAAAAGTAATAACAACTTCTGAATCTATTGCTTTATTGATATGTAATGAATTATGTAAATCGAAATTTATTCATAACATCAATGGAAGTAGTAATAACAATATCAATAATAATAATAATAATAATAATAACACTGTAGAAGAAGAAGCAGCAGCAGAAAGAGAAAGAGAAAGGCAAGAAGAAGAAGAAAATAAAGTAATAGATAATGAATTATTTATCAATTCCCCCAATGAGTTCTATTATATTACATTGCCTTATATTCTTTGTCCTAATTATTATAATATTACAAAAGGTACTTATATTAGGAGTGTGATGGATCCGCTGATTATACCTTATATTGAAGCAAGTTTGAGACAAATTAGAAGAAAAATATCCATTACACCTGAAGAAATTAGTGGTATTGAGTTAGAAATAGAACATTATGAAAAAAATAAAGGAGAACCAACCAAAGCAGCTTCTAGTAAGTATTTAGCTTATCATAATTACTTACACAAAACAGATGATTTGATTAAATCGTTGAATAAAACAAAAGTTGAATTGAATGGTGAAGAAGAGAATGATAGGTTGTTATTGGGTAAAGGAAGGTGAGATTCCAGAAAATCTAGTGGTTTATACTGTTCCTGCTTTAACACAGTTTGAAACATTGATTCAAGAACAGCATGACTTGATTAATAGCACTAAAGGTGAAAGTAATATAAATTGTCCAACTGTTCATTGGGTAACAGTTGTGCCAAACCTTAATTCTAATGATTAATCGTGTTATACATAAGTTAGATATGTTTTTATTGTTGTTGTGTTGGAGATTTTAACAAAAACAAAAGTGATATGTAACGACTATATTTTTAAGATATCATTTCAGTTAGACTTAAAAAATGAGTAGACATAGTCAGATCTACACGTCTTATGAAGATAGAATTGTTCAACATGGAGAACAGTATATTATGCCATTATTTTGGATAGATTTGATGTACATTACTCGAAAGATCTAATCAGAACGAATATTTCAATGGATTTACTACACATCCTCTTAAATCCTACTCATCAAATTATTGAGAATTTCATTGTGTATGATCTCTAGTCTATCTTTAGAGTATTACTTGAAAAATCCGATTTCCTTGATGATAATTACTTAAACTACTTTGATTTCAAACCAAAGAATGTATCCAAACTCAGCTTCTCAGAGTTACTTGAATTACTTTATAAAGCAGATCATTTATGTAATACAACTCTCCGTAAAAAGGAATTGAAGAGACCAATGTATACTTATGAATTTGAGAAGAGAAGCAAGAAATTAAAGGAAATATCTGACGCTAAAACAGTAAAAGATTTGAAAAGTATAACCAGACCAAAAGTTCAATCACAAGTATAAATTAATATTTAATTGATTGCTATTAAATATAGGAAGATAATGAATTATTATATCCTCATGGTAAATCCAGTATTCCAGGTGAAAGAGTAGTAATAACAAAACTAGACAAAGTAGAAGTTGCCAAAAACAGAAAAGTATCAAAAAATGCAAAAATCTTAGAAAAAAACTTAGAAAATTCAGTCAGAAGAACATCCATTACAAGTGACAATGAAGAAGATGATTTAAATACTTCGAGAAGAAGTAAAAAGAGTGATTTAGAATCAAGTATGAGAAGAAGTTCAGTAAAATCAACAGATTCAGCTAAAGAATTCACTATTACTTCAGCTTCAACAGCTAAAAATGCCTCAACAATGTCAGGAACTGTAAGAAGAACTTCCTTTATTGGTGGTAGTGGTGGTGGTGAAAGTAGTCAGAAGTTAAAATCACCTAAGAAAAGTGGTGAAAAAGCAAATTTATCAATGTCTGGAACATTACCTCCACCATTTAAACCAGCTGGAAAGAGTATGGGAAAAGCAATTGACATTAACCAATTAAAAGATGATGAAGGATCTCCCAGTAAGAAAGATGAAAAATTTGATAGAAGTACGTTGACTGATAAAGAGAATAATTGGTTGAATCATCATAAAATTGGTTTATCAAAAAGAGTATTTATTATATTATTATTATATTGAATAGAAAGCTGAAACAAAGATAATATGTTTAAATATTTTACAGTCATTATTAAACACAGTTCGAGGTTATGATTATGATAAATATGCTCCATATTATGACTTTATAGAAATGCCACAAGAAGAAGTTGATTTAGTAGAATTAATCAAAAGTTGTAATGTTGTTGAAGCACAATTAGTTGAATATGAAATGGGGGAATTTGTCGAATTTTTGCAAAGCACCCCCTATTTCACCAAAGTGGATAATCCTCCATTAGAAGCATTGAATAATTTGTATGAAGAAATTCAAAAAGAATTTGATGATGAGAATATGCATTATGATGATTTTATCAATTATATGAATCAATTTACAGCTGTATTACATAAAGTAGATCCATTACCAACTAATACAATAACAACAACCAGTGAATTAAAAGAAAGAAAGAAAGCTGTAGAAATAAGAGAAGGAATGGTTGTATTGAATGAAAAAGGAGGAAAAGGATTAATAATCAAAGAAGAAGAGGAAGATAAGAAATATGAAGTTTATAATCTACAAGATAATGAGACAAAAGTGTATGCTAAGGAAAAATTAAAGCCATTAACATGTGTAGAATTAGGAGTTATTGTTAGTATTAATTCAGATGGATCTTATAACATAATGTATGCCAATGAATTTAATAATAATTATGATACTTATGTTGATGATTCATTGATTGTTAATAAAGTCAAAATAAAACCATTTCCTGATATAGAGAAATCTCCTTACAAAGTAGGAGATATTGCATTTTGTGATAATGGATATGAAGCTTCAGAATATGTAATTGTTGATATTCATAAAGATAAAAGTGGTTATTTATATAGTTTATGTTATGATAATAGATATATTATTAATAATGTTCCAATGAAAGAAATATCTCAATCAACAACACATAAAGTACTTAAGAATACAGAAGGTTTAAGATTTACTGTTGGTGATTTAGTTGAAGTAAATGTTGTTGGTGGAATTATATTGGATAGTTTAGTTGATTTATCAAATGGTAAAATAATTGATGGAAAAGTGAAATTATCTGTTTCTAGTAATAGTGTTATTTGTTCTTATTCATATGATCCATTGAATAATAGTTGTTTAAAACCAGTTGCTTCCCATTATAATCAATTATTAATTGGAGAAAGTGTTTTATTCCAAGAAGCTCATGGAAATGTGAAAGATAAATTCAGTAAAATTCATTATGATTTGATAGAGTATAAAGGAAGATATTATTGGAAAGATGAAAGAGATTTATTGACTATTAATAATGATTATATTATTGGAGATAAAGTGATTGTTAAAATAAATGATGTTTATGAATTACCAGGTATTATAATGGATATACAAAAGAAGCATCAAGTTAATTCTTCTTATAAGATATTGTTATGCAATGGACTTATTATGGAGGATTTAAGAATGAAGAATATAAAGACTTTTGATTATTATTCTGGTAGAAAAGTCTTATATATTGATGAAGATGAAAATAAGTTTGAAATTGGAAGTATGATGACTTTAGATAATTGTGGTGGTTATTGTATATTATTAGAAAATGATAATACAATTGTAGGAAAAATAAGTTATAAGAATATAGTATTATATCAAAATAAACACTTGAAAAAAGGAATGAAAGTAAAATATGGAAATCATGAAGGACAAATCTGTGAAATAACTTGTGATGGTAATTATAACATATTCAATTCAAGCGTAGGTACTTATTCTCCAAATATCAATTATGAATTAATTCAACCAGATTATGGAAATGAAATAGAAATAGAAGAAGAGGAAGAGGAAGATATAAAGAAACAAAAAGAATTAATGAATAACTTAAGATCATTGTATAATATTGGAGATAAAGTGATATATAACGATGAATGTATGGGTGAAATAAATGAAATTAATGAAGATTGTAGTTATAATATATGTTTAGATGATGGTAGCTATTTAGAATTTATTTCTAATAAAACAATCTATTTAATGCCTGATTATAGTTATGAAAATATGATTAATATTTCTAAAGATGAAGAATATCATTTAAATGAAGAAGTGGAGATGTTATTATTAGAAAATAATAAAAAATATGTAAAAGGTAAAATCCATAGAATAATTGATAAAAAACCAAAGAAATATTACACAATCAGTAGTAGAATAAAGAATGAAACTGTTTATTATTATAATGTATCAAGTGATTATTTAAGAAAACCAAAACGTTCATTAGATGATAAAGTATATGTATTTAGTGAAATTCAAGGTAAGAAGATATGGTGTTTAGGTAAAATCCATAGAATTCATACAGATGGTACATTTGATATTCATTTGAGTGTGAATAACATTTCTCATCACAAAATACCTTCACAATATATTCTGAGTGATTTCCCTCAATTGATTGAAGAAACGTATGAAGTTGGTGATATATTGTGTTACAATGGTTATGATAGTCCTAAAGTATGTATTGTGAAGAAAGCTTATGATTTAATGTATGAGATTGAATTATGTCAGAGTAAAGAAGTGATTAGTGATGCAAAAGAAAGTGATTTATCTCGTTTATTCACTGCCGGTTTATAATTAAATGGATATTATTGTTTTTTTGTTTTTTTCTTTAGATTAAACAAATTATAAAAGAAATAACAATTATATATTAATACAAATTAATTATGCATAATATAATATACATTTACATCATATCTTCTGTCATTGTACATGCAATACCATAAAATCCAGTAAAACAATTACATAATCCTGTTTCTGTATCACATGAACCATTTCCACCACATTCTGTTGGTTTTATACCTGAAACACTTGCTGTAACTCCAGCTGTTCCATAACTAGTATAATGTTTTGATCCTATTTGAACTGATGCTGGTGTTCCTGTACTTGCTGGTATTTCAGTAGTTGACATTCCATGATAACCTGATGGAGTTTCAGAACCTGGATAATTATCGTTCTTTAAATCTGCATTTGATATTAATTTCAATGGATTTTGTCTTCCTGTTTGTTGACTTCCAAATGTAATTTCAACTGTTGTACATTTTATTGGATCATTACATTTAGCTGTTGTGTCTGGATCAATAACACCAACTGGTAATCTTTGTAAAGCTTCATTCCAACCTAATATTCCTGTATCACATGGACCTGAAGGAGATGTAGATGCATCAGTTTTTTTCTCACAATAAGTACAAAATCTATCACTATACCATTTTCTTCCTAACATATCTGTATATTCTAAATAAGCTAAACATTTGTAAGAATTTGCATTATCAGCGCCAGTTTCAGATGTAGTAACTGTTAATGAGAATGTTTGAGTTGATGTTGATGATGAACTTTCACAGTCACTAGTTGCACTATATCCAGTTGGACATTTCTTTTCACTACAATCATAGCCACTATATTCACCATCACAAACACAAGCATAACTTTGATCACCATCATAACGATTATTTTGGTAATTACCTTTAGTAGAACCAGTATTAACTTGAGCATATCCATAACTATTTTTATATTCACCATTAACATCTAATGACAAGTGTTTAACTGGAACACACAAACCATGTCCATTACAACTATTTGGACAACTAGTTCTTTGACAAGCATTACCTTCAAAGCCACCATAACACTGACATATACCTGTAGATCTATCGCAATTACCTTTACCACTACATTCTAAATCAGTGTGTTTATCTTCTTTTCCTGCTCCACCTGTATTCGATGGATCAGCACTAGGTTCAACATATGTTTTACCATAAGGACATACCTTACCTGAACAATCACCAAAAGTATATCCTTCATAACAACTACAAGTACCTGATTTTGTACAAGTACCATGTCCATTGCATTGACTAGGACATGTTGCAGATAATGCTAACGACAGAGTTGTGAGAAAAACGAGAATGAATTTCATTTGTCAGTTTTACTATAAAACGAATATATTTTTGAATAAAAGATATCAGCTTGACAGGCTTGATGTTTAAATTGCTTAAAACAACAGATGTAATAATAATTAATCAATAAAATTAGTTTAATTTTCTTCATCACTTGCCACTTCACTCATGTGATTATTCAATAAGCTTTCCAACTATGAAATACATTAAAAATGATAAAATATACATCATTATTGCCTTCCACTATGAAATTATGTATCTCAGTTACTCTGGTATGGTTTCTAGTGGTTTCATCATTATTAATCTTCTCAAATAAAGCTTTCATATTATTCCTCAACGTATTCTGAATAGTCTCTTCTCGTTGTAACAATTTTCCTTTCTCAGTCTCAGAGGATGTATTAACAGCACTATTCAAACTATCTTTATCACTTAACAACTATAATTAATAAAAAATCAAGTAAATTATACGCTCTTCATATCATCATCAAGTGTATTCAGTTTCTCTTCACTCACATCATCTTTATTAAACTCATCATATAGATTAAACACAGTATTTCCTACTTCCATACCAAATTCATTCAAATTATTCTCAACAGCTCTGAAGAATGTTTGGAAACACTCTTTATATTGTGATACCAATGATGTATATCTTGTCTCAAACTCATCATTCAATTTTCTCACTATTTCCACTAAATCCACTTCAGTCAACATCAATAAATTCTTCAACTCCATCAAATCACTTCTGAACAATCCAATACTAGATTCTAATTCATCTCTTGATTTATATTCACTATCTCTCACCAACTTCTTATATTTCTTCATATATCCTTCTACAGCTTGAATTGATTTCTTTTCTGCTTCTTTCTTCACTCCTGTTACTACCTTTAGATAATTTGCATATTCACTTTTCATTGCAGCGTATTTCTCTAAAGCAGAATCTCTGACAGTATCACCAATTGCATTGAATTGATCTGTGAGATTTTGAATTAAGTTTTCTACACCTGGAAGAATACGAATTCTTTGTAGTTCTTGATCAGCTATACAAATAATAAATAATAAATAAAGAAAAACAAAAAATGATAAAGATAAAGAGAAAAAATAATATTTCATATATATACTTCCCAACATTTCATCCAATAATGTAACAGTAACATCCAAATAAGCTTCTCTCAATTCAGTCATTCTCTCTTCATCCTTCTTCTTCTTTTCTTCAATCGCTTTCTTTGCTCTATCACTCTCTTGTAAGCCTTGTAATTCATCTTGTTTAGTTTCTTTAGCTTCTATTACCTCTTGTTCTTTGACTAAACAGTAATCTAAATATCGTAAATGATCTAGAAATGCTAATATTGTTACTTTATATTCTTGATCTTGACTCATTGGAGTTCCAGCTAAATTAACTGATTGTAAATTGGGAAAATCTCTCAAATATCGGAATTTGGTTTAGATCATTGATTGGATTATTACCTAATGATAGCACTTGTAAGTTGGTGAGATTATCTAAATTTTCGATTTTTTTGATTTGGTTATTGTATAAAGATAAATCTTTCAAATGTATTAGTTTTTCAAATCCTTCTATTTTGGTAATATTATTAAATGACAAATCAAGCCATTCCAGATTTGTAAGAGTATCTAATCCAGATATTTGTTCTATTACATTATTATCTAAAGTTAATATTCTTAATGAATCCAATCCTACTAAATTGTCTATTTTCTTGATATCTAAAGAAATATATCACATTACTTCTATTATACTTTTATATGATAACAATAATTCAACTTCATTGTGTAAATTTATTTCCTCATTTATTTCTACTTTTTTATCTGAGTTATCAGGTAATTCTCTCAAGGCTTTCTCTCTCCTCAATTCTAATATGCTTGCTGTAATCATGTCCCCATTTATTACTTGAAGCTCTTTGGGAGCTGCTGGAATATGATCTAGACTCATCTATTTTCTTAAAAATATAAAAGTAACGGCTTTAAACAAGCCAAACAATTGAAACGAGTATATTATTGGAATAGAAATGTATTTTGAATATTATATTTATAAAAAGCCTATTTACATTTATAAATTGCCATATGTCAGATTTGTTTGAATGACTTGTATTATGGATTTTATTTAATAATATCAAATATATTCTGTAGTTCACTCTGAATAACACTTATATTATATGCAATTGTTAGTATATGTGTTTCAATTTTTATTTTAGGTGGTTATTTATGCTTTATCAACACATTATCAATCAAAGTGCAAATATACCGATTAAGCTTTGGCAGGGGGTAAACAACTCACTAAAGTATGCTCTTAATAAATTTATATTCTACGACCTTTTCAAATGCTTCTGGAATTAATAAAAATAATGGAACTTTGGGGATTTTTTGGCTAGTTTGGATTAATGGGTTTTCGGTACTACATTTCTATTTGCTGAAAGAAATTCGTATCTTCGTCTTTAAAAGAAGCAATCACAATCAGTATAGCTTCATTTCAAATCATTACATTCTTATATAGATGAGTCAACTCTTATATACTTTTGAAGAAGGTGGTAAAGTTCCAGACAACAAGAAATTGTTAGGTGGTAAAGGAAGTGGATTATGCGAGATGTCAAAGATCGGTTTACCAGTTCCTCCAGGTTTTGTCATTCCAACTGTGCAATGCAAAGAGTATTACAACTCCAATGGAAGAAAAATAAGTGAAGCACTTATCAAAGAAGTCAATGAAAGAGGTATAAAATACATTGAAAAGAACACTGGCAAGAAATTTGGTGATGCTTCCAACCCATTATTAGTTTCAGTCAGATCAGGTGCCTGCTATGTCCATGCCAGGCATGATGGATACAATCTTAAATTTAGGTTTGAATGATGAAACTGTCAAAGGTCTTGCAAAGATGACAAACAATAATGAAAGATTTGCTTATGATAGTTATCGTCGTTTTATTAGTTTATACGGAAAAATTACCTTAGGTGTTCCAGATGAATGTTACGATAGTATCTTAGATAAAATGAAAGAAGAAAAGAAAGTCAAACAAGATTGCGATCTAGACACTGCCAGTTTAAAAACATTATGTAAACAATTCAAAGAAGTAACCGAAAAGAAAACCAACAAGAAATTCCCAGAAAATGTCTATGATCAATTAAAATATGCGATTGAATCCGTATTTGGTAGTTGGATGGGAAAAAGAGCAGTTGATTACAGAAAAGAATTTAAAATCACAGAAGATCAAGCAGATGGAACAGCTGTTACAATCGTATCAATGATATTCGGAAATGTCAATAGCAAGAGTGGTACAGGTGTAGCTTTCACTAGAGATCCAGGTACAGGTGAAAACGTATTCTACGGTGAATACTTATTAAATGCTCAAGGTGAAGATGTTGTTGCAGGAATTCGAACTCCTCATGAAATTAATCAAATGAAAGATGAATTACCAGAGTGTTATAAACAATTATGTGATATTAGAGATAAATTAGAGAAGCATTACCATGAAGTTCAAGATTTTGAATTTACTATTCAAGATGGTGTTTTATACATGTTACAGACAAGAAATGGAAAATTAAATGCAACTGCTACAATTAGAACAAGTGTAGAAATGTATGAGAATAAAGCCAATCAATTAATCACTAAAGAAGAAGCAGTTATGAGAATTAAACCTGATATGATTGATCAATTATTACATCCACAGATTGATGAAGAATCTATTAAAAAGAACAATGCTAAGAGTATCTTAAATGGTTTAAATGCAAGTCCAGGTGCAGCAAGTGGTATTGTCGTATTTAGTGCTGATGATGCAGTGAAAATATACAATGAGAAAGGAAAACCAGATATTATCTTAGTAAGAATTGAAACTAAACCTGAAGATATTCATGGATTCTTTATTTCAACAGGTATCTTAACAGCAAGAGGTGGTAAAACAAGTCATGCAGCTGTAGTTGCAAGAGGAATGGGTAAACCATGTGTTAGTGGTTGTGAACATTTAAAGATTAATTATGAAACTAAAACAGCAGTGATTGAATCAGAAGATGGTTCTAGTGATAATAACATTACTATTAAAGAAGGTGATTTAATTACAATTGATGGTACTAATGGTAGTGTTTATATTGGTAAAGTCCCAGTGGTAGAACCAAAGATTACAGGTAATTTCAGTAAGATCTTAAGTTGGTGTAATGAGTTAAAAAGACTAAGAATATACTGTAATGCTGATACTCCAACAATGGTTCAAAAAGCCATAGATTATGGATGTGAAGGAATTGGTTTAGTTCGTACTGAAAGAATGTTTAATCAAGCTGATAGATTACCGACTGTAGTAAGTATGATTGTGAGTGAAACTAAAGAAGAAAGATGTAAATATTTGAATGAATTGTTAAAGTTACAAAAGAAAGATTTTATGGAGATATTTAATATTATTAATGGCTTACCTATTACTATTAGATTATTAGATCCTCCATTACATGAATTCTTACCATCTGAAGAAGATTTAATCATTGATATTTACGAATTAAAAATGGCAAAGAAAGAAGGATCAAGTGAATATGAAGCTAAACAAAAATTATTAAAGAAAGTTAAAGAGTTAAAGGAAATTAACCCAATGATAGGTCATCGTGGTATTCGATTAGGAATTAGTTATCCTGAGATCTATGAGATGCAAGTTAGAGCTATTTTAGAAGCAAAAGTTGAATGTATTAAAGCTAATCCTAACTTGAAAATACACTTAGAAATTATGTTACCAAATGTAACTGATATTAATGAAGTTAAATATATAAAGAAACATGTTTTTGTTCCAATCACTGAAGAATTAAAGTCTAAATACAATATAACTGATACAGCTAATAAAGATAATGTTGATATTATTCAATATAAGATAGGTACAATGATAGAATGTGTTAGAGCTGCATTATCTGCTGATGAATTAGCTACTGAGTGTGAATTCTTCTCCTTTGGTACTAATGATTTAACACAAGGTACTTTTAGTTACAGTCGTGAAGATGTTGAGAATAAATTCATGTCAAAGTACTTAGAAGAGAAGATCTTGAAGAATAATCCATTTGAAGTGTTGGATGAGAAGGGTGTAGTAAAGGTGATGAAGATGGGTATTGATGGTGGTAGATCCACTAGACCAGATATTGAAACTGGCATTTGTGGAGAACATGGTGGTGATCCAGAGAGTATTGAATTATGCGATAAGATTGGCTTAACCTATGTCTCTTGTTCTAGTTATAGAATTCCTATAGCTAGATTATGTGCGGCTCAATCAGCTATTAAGTGTTCTAAGCATTAAGGAACATTAAGGAAAGAATGAGAGAAATTTAAGTAAAAAGATTTAGATTTACTTCAGTTTAATTCCGTCATTTGTTTGTATTGGGGTTTAAATTGAATAAAAAGAATAAAACAAAACCAAACAGAAATCAAGCTTTTTCAAATGTTTTTTTCTTTTTTCTTGCTTTTAAGTTATGTATTGTGTGATGCTTCTAGTATTTTTATTGAAATGTAATATTTATAGCTCTAACTACAAGCATTTTACAACCAAATATGGAAAGAATCTGCAGAATGAGCGATGGTCCTTATTGTCCTTTTATAAACAATAAAAGAAAATTAGTATAGTTATTAAAATATGTAATCATAGAATATATTTCCCATAACACCACCATCCGCAAGTGAATCAAATTTAGAGAAATTGAAGCATTTTCGAGGTAGTACTCCATCAAAACCAATACTACTAAGTGATATAAGTCAAAGTTATCAATCAAGTATATATGAGAATAATGCTGCTTCTTATGCAACAGATACAGTGTCAAACACAATGTATTATACTATATCTTATTCTAATTGTTAATATTTATATAGGAGTATCACTTTAGTTGAACAAATGAGCTGGTGGCAAATGGATTTTAAAACTCCTAAAGAAATCGATGGAATAACATTCAGTTATTATGAAGAAATAGAAAAATCGAAAAAAAGACGAAAAAACAGACACAATTCTAATCGTCTCCTCAAAATCTCTTCCAAATTCAATATGTGAGAAAGTAATAGATTGTAATGGTGTAATAAGTGCAATAGAATCATCACAATATAATATGCCATTAAGGGAATTAACTTGTAGTTTAACAGTTAAGGAAATAGAAGGTAAATTCGTATGAAGAGTATTACTGTCATGTTTCATTCCCTATTGGAATAACTGCTAAGTATGAATATAACCATTATATATTATTATTATTATTGCATAATAGAAGTATAAGATTTCAACATAAAAATGAAGGGAGAATTATCTTAAATAACTTATCAGTAACTCAATTTCAATCAACTCAACCAAAAATGAAATGTAATTTTTATTATTTCTATTTTTTTTAATTTATTTATATTTATAGTAATTGAAATTCGTTTAGGAGAAGGAGAATTAACAGAAGAAAAGATTAAAGATGTATTAGAAAAAGCATTAGAGGATATGATTGAAAGTATAATAATTGTCATTATTATTATTATTATATAGATGGTGAAGTACCAGCAGATAAAGTGGAAAATATAAAAGAAACAATACAAAATCTAGTGGAAAATAACAACGTTGGTACAAATGGAGCAACTGTGGTAATAGAAAAAGAAAATTCTGTTGAAAATAATGTAGAAAATGAAAATATAGAGAATAGTAATAACATGGATTATGTGAGTAAAGAAGAGCAAGATTTAGAAGAAGAGAAAATGATGAAAGAACATCCATTAGAACAAGCAAATATTAGAAGAAAAGAAGAAAGAGGAAGAAATGGAACAAGAGAAAATACATAAAGTGCAAGAAGAAGAATTAAAACAACAACAACAACAACAACAAAATAAAGAAGAAGTAAAATATGTTAAACCACAAGAAACAGAAGAAATCGAAGTAAGAGAAGATTATCAAAGTGATGATAAAAATAGAAATAGTTATTCATCTTCTGAAGAGAAAAAAGAAAGATCTGAAACAAAAGATGATGAAAATAATGATAATGATTATGTTCCATCAAATTTTGGTTAAAAGAATTTAAATTTGCTAATTTTTTTCTTTTACTATTGTTTTAGAATGCTTTTTTCAAATAAGATTTACAAACAAGTTTGATTTTTCATTTATTAAAATGGAGCCTTCTGGAAGATTTAATGAGGAATATACACCAATATTCGAAAAAGAAAAAGGAAGTCATGGTAGGGTGGTTATATGTCAGAATAAATGTAACGGATGTATAAGATCAGCGAAAATAGTTAATAAAGATTTAATTAATTCTGATTTGGATGTATTAATTGAATATATGTAATATAATACTAGATAAGCAGCATTATATCTCATCCTAATCTTCTTCATATTTATGAAGTATGTGATGATGGAACTGATATAGTATTAATTGAAGAACCGTGCACTAAAAATTTACAGGAAATTATATATGATTATCGATCAAAATCTATAATTCCTTTTGATAAAGACATTTTGAAATTATGGCTAAGTCTTTTGAATGGTTTATATGCGTTGGTTGAAGGATGTCAATATCATGAGAATATTACAACTAAAAATATACTTTATAAGAATGGAATTTATGTGTTAAGTGATCCATTATATTATTATAAAAATGAAGCACAGCCAAATGATAATAGCATTAATTATAATGAAGATATTTATCGAATAGCAGAGATAATATATGAATATATATCTTCAACTACAATTGAAGATTTACCAATCGATAGAAACATCATTCAATTATTGAATGATTGTTTGAATAAAAAGATTACCACATTTCAACCATTATTTACCAATCCATTATTTGTAGAATACCAGAAAGAAGAATGTATAATTTAAAGATAATTATTGTATTTATAGTGAAGTATGGTTCAATATTTTTAACTCCTAAATTAAAACTTCCACATTATAGTCATAATGAAATAATTAGATATATGAAGGAATTAGTAGAATTAAGTTATAATGGTATATAATGATATACATATATATATATATAATATCATTTTTATATAGATGAGAATTATTACATATTAAGTACAAATTCAAGTATAATATACAGTTATTATAATGAATAGGTTTATTAAAAGCAATAAAAACTATTACATCAGACTCTCAATTAATCAATGAACAATTGCTTGGTTTTAAGATATTTAAAGCTTTAATTAAGAATAGTATATATATATCTTTTATTTATTAATTATATATATTGTTATAGAGAAAACTATAAGTAAAGTTCATGATACATTTCCTAGTTATACTGAGTGGAGATTTATAACAAAAGATAATTGGATTCCATTTGAAGAATGCAAGAACTCAAATTATACAAAGTTACTAATAACAAACAATATTGATATAAAACAAGAATTTAGTTTCTATGAGTTTTTAATAATGTGTTCATACTTTTACAAATGTGAATGTTTAGAAATTAGGAAAATTCAGCTTCCTTCAAAACATTATGCTGATATTATTTCATTATTTCCTAATCTTAAATCATTGATGTTTAATGGTATGTATTATATAATTATTTTTACAATAACAATAGAATTGCATCTAGATCCAGATACAATGTCTGCTTTAAAGCCAATTATATCAAATCAATCGAGTATTGTCAATTTTCAATTATCGTGTATTTTTATGTTATTCATTGCATATTTAAATAGATAATGGAAAAATTGATTTTCTTTTGCCTATTGTTGGTTCTACCTTTGTTCATTATCATTTATCTGCTCTGAATTTTTCAAGTATAATTATCTCAATTTTTATTTTTTAATTAGATAATCCATTTTCTGTTGAATCAATTAAAGGAATGGTAAATTTTTTCCCATGTTTGTTTCATATCAAATATATTGATTTATCTCGTATTTTTTTATCATAATATATATATATATATAGATTGTGGATTATGTGATGAATCTGTTATTGAATTCTCTTATCATTTTATAAAGCTTAGTGATTTAGAAGTTCTTATTCTTTCTCGTATTACTTTTCTATTATACTGTCTTATTTAGATAATGCTATAAAAGATACGACGATGAAAATATTTCCCACCAACTGTTTAGGATTAAGATCACTTAAAACATTGAAACTGGAAAGTATTTTTTTATATATACTCTATAATTGTTAGATAATTGCATAAGTGATTATGGTTTTATGCCTTTAGTCTCATCATTACTTACTCTTCCATATTTTCAGTCATTATATATAAGATGTATATAATTATACAGTATATATAAATCTGTAGATAATAACTTAACAAAAATGGGATATGTACACTTTTTACATGAAAACATCAAGATGAATAAATCTGTGTTTATCGATGAAAGTATATATATAATCATCTATCTATTGAAATAGCTGCATTTAAATCACCATGGGTTAAATCATTTATGAAAATAAAAGAAGAAGAATTGAAATCAAATCCAGATTTATTAATAACTCTTTCTGATGTTCTTAATAATGAATCAGATTTCTTTGAATTTTGTTATTTAGGAGGAGCTAAAATGCTTATAAATTGTATGAATCAGACTAACCCTTCAAAATTAAAAATCTATTTACCGTTATTAATAAAAATACATGAATCATTCATTTCGATTAGCTATTGTTGTTGTTTTGGACTTATTCCTGCTTTATTAAATATGTTCAATACTACAGATGAATTAGTTCAACTTTATGTATTGTCATTTTTATCTACTTGTGCATTTTGTGATGAAAATATTGAAGAAATAGTAAAAAACAATGTTATATACAAATGCCTTGCTATACTACAATGGAGTGTGAATGATAAGTTAAAATCAATAACTGCTACGTTATTGAGTAATTTGTGCGAACATTCTGGTATGAATATATATATTTATTTATACCAGAATATTATTTATATGTTTTAATAGATGAACATAAAGCTTTTGTAACTGAGTTACAAGGAATAGAAAGACTTGTAGATAATCTTTCTTTTGGAAATATTGCCTTAGCTAATTCAGTGATAGATGCTTTGTGGAATTTATCATCTTATAAAGATAATGTTACAAGAATTAGATCATCAAAATTATTGGAATATTATCCCAAATTATTAGTAGAATCTGATGAATCGGTTCAATATTATGGTTTAGGATGGATATTAAAATTGACAGGTATTTATATATTTATCAAATTATGTATTAAATAGAAGAAGAATGTGAAGGATTTAATAATGAAAAAGGAGTAAAAAGTTGTTTAGAAATGATGAAAGGTGAAAAATGGTATAATAGAAGCAATTCTTATCATGCATTATACAATTGTTTTGAATATAAATGTATATATTTCATTCATATATATATATATATATATATATATATATTGTTTTAGTTGAGTTTACAAATTCTATAAAAGATGATGATGTTGATATGATGATAGAATCTATAAAGAGTGAATATACGGAAGAAGTTGAATACAGTTTAAGATTGTTAAGAAAATTAGTAGCCAGTTCAAGAGATTATCACTTTATACAAAGCTGAAAATAAACGAGTTAGTTAATTTATCTGACAAATTGAATAGATGTGCAAAATATGAATGTGATTTATTGCTTAATGCAATTGGATATAAATTTATAGAGGAATAGAATTATATTTACTTGTGAACTATTGACATTTGATTGATTTTTGTAGATTTGGGGTGTTTGAAATTTTTTTAATGACCCAATTTAAAATAGCCGTTATTCCAGTTTTAAAGAATGAACTCTAAATCTAGAAAGATACAAAGCTCTAAGAAAAACAGAAATGTGATAAATACAAAAAATCGATCTGTATCTTCTTATACAAAAAGTAGTACTAAGAAAGTAGTGGATAACAAAAAGAATAGTGATGCCCAATTTGGTTTCTATGAATGCACTGTTAAAGAAAATATATCCTTGAAAAAGGAAGTAAAATTAAAATCAATAATGGTAAATAGTCTTCTAACAGATTTAAACACAATGAGAAGTTATTTAGAAGTAGTAGATCAACGTCGTTTGCATGATGTAACATTAATAAAAGATTTGCATGATACTATACTAAAAATGAGTAAAAGTAACGAACATATGTCAATTTTATATCAACAATTCTTTCCAGATGGTTTAGATCCACAAATAACAGAGACATTAAAACCTCCAGAAATGAGAAAATATAATTATCAAAAGAATGATAATTTATGTTCATGTGATGACTGTGTGATGTCAGCAACACATGCAAAACATTCCCGACAATTACTAAAAGAGAAACAACAGAAAGATGAAGAAGAAGAGCAAAGCAGATGTGAAGAAATTAAAAAATTAAATGAAGATATATTATGTTGGAAAGATAAATATTTTCAATTTAAACAACTCTTTCAAAAGAATCATTCTCTTACTGGAATAACATTTAAAGATTATGGAATAATCAGTTGTATAGTAAATAAGAAGAAATATAAATCATATTATGATAAATCCATTGATTTGTTGAGTGATGAAAATAAAAAGATGAAAATGAAATATTTATCGAATGATATTGATTCTTTATATTATTATACAGATGATGATGAAAATGATGAAGAAAGAAGTAGTAGAAATAACAATGGTATATCTAAAATAGAAAAACCAATTAATATCAATATAAACTATGATAATTCATTGTTACAAATTGAAGATAGAGTTAGAGAAAAACAAGACTTAGAGAATACAATAAAGCTACTAACTACCAGTCGTGAGATTATACAAAACAATATTAATGAATTAATCAAAGAAGAAAGGAATATTAAAAGAAAATATAAATAAGTTGAATATAACCTATAAATCTAAACAAGAAGTGAGTGATATAAATGAAAATGTATCATATTTGGATCATAGCATAAAATTGGCTGAAAAAGACACTTTGGATGTGCAATATAATATGTTAAAAGATGAAATAACGAAATTAGAATCTTATAAATCTGAATTAATAGAAAGAGAAGATGATAATGATAATAATGATAGTTTTATTACTTCACAAGATAGGAGTATAGTAAAAAGAATAAATTCTGTTGAAGAAAATGAAAAAGATAAACAAATACAAATATTACAGGAAAGAGTAAGGTTGTTAACTGAAGCATATAATCAATTGAAAGATGATTATAATAGTTTTACATTGAATAGTTCTGATTGCTATGTTACTGATAGTATTTTGAATAGTGTTGATGAAATAGTTGCTAAATATGATTTATAAAAAGTTAATATAATTGTTGTTGTATTTAAAATTTGTTTTTTTTGTGTTTTTGAGATTTAGAAAGAAAAAAGAATAATATAATAAAATTAATATATATTTATTTATGTATTTTAATAATAAGTATTTCTTTCCAACCAACCACAATTCCTTACTAAAAAATTACCTTCTTTAAATTCTTACTTGCCATTCGTGTAAATAATCTTAGAAGTTCTTCACCAATAATAAATATAACAACAAACAGTAATGGAGTAAACCAATCTTCCAATGTTGCTGCTCTTGATCCAACTAAAATATCATTAATCTTTGGAGTGTATGTTAAAAACATAGTAAATATTAATGAAAATACTAATGCATTAAACATATTGACATTCTTAAATCCAACATTGTATAATGAATCGATCTTACTCTTACACATCCAACAATTACATATTTGTAACATAATCACAGCTATAAAAACGGCAGTTTGAGCAACAGCAAGTGTTTCTTGTTGACACATTCTAGAAGCAATATTAATATAAGTATGATTGTTATGAAGAGTGGTTAAATGAGGAAATGAATAATTTGGATATTTTTGTCCATTATCTACTTCTAATATTGCTTCTTTAAACATTTTGATAAGGATCAACAGATGTACTATTTCCAAACTTTATATCTTCATGTACTTTTGATTCTATATAATATGCTTTATCACTTGTTTGTTCAATAAATCTAACTTTATAAACTCCTAATGGTTGATATGGAAATATTTCTCTTCGATTTCTACCAGCTAATCCTACAACATCATTTGAATAAATGTCATATTTTAACCAATCTTGATTCCAGAATGATGATTTCGCAGCTCTATATGGTATAAATTCAACATAACCATTTCTATATAACGCATTAATAGATAAGTCAGTTATAACTACTTCATCATCAGTATATCTTCTAAATGTATATGGATCATTTTTATCATATTCATCTTCATCATAAAAACTAGATCTGTAGTTTTTAACTGGATAAAGACAATCATAAATATCTTTGTAATCATTATGTTCATAAAACCAATAACCTTCTTGATATATCTTATGAATATCATCAACTAATTTCAAACCAGATAATTCCCATCTTGGTGATCTTTCATTGCCATATATATTGTAAAAATGACCATCTCTTAATTGACAATAAAGTGTTTGTTTTCCCCAGTTATTGAAGTTTCCTAAATTAAATAATTCTTTCACTGGATAACCATATCTAGTCATTACCACTAAATAACTAAACCAGCAACCAACTAACTGAAATAATCCAACTCTGAACAATGAATAACCTATTAATTTCTTATTCATTATTGATGTATGTTTTTCAAGTGGATTCTTTTCAAATATATCTTTTTCTGGCTCTTCTGTTGAGAATGTACAAGCATTTATTAATTCGATTAAACAATCATTCACAATGACTAAAGAAATAGATAATGGAAATGGAATTCCCATCATTATATAACATGCAAAACAAGCAAATTGTGAAACATTTGAAGTTATAGAATATGCAATTGATTTTTGTGTATTATATAAGTAAGTCCTTCCTTCTTTCAACAATTTAGTAATGGTAGTTAAGGAATAATCATCTTCACAAATTGCATTACATTTATCTTGAACGATTTGTGCAATATTGGATTGTCTAGTTAATGAAATAGTAGCAATATCTAAAGATGGTAAATCTGTAACATCATTACCAACTAATAACACTTTTTCTTCTCTTTTAATCAATTGATCCATTAAATAATATTTCATCTCAGGAGTTACTCGTGCAAATATTATCTGTGGATGTTCTAATATATCTTCCCATACTTCATCAGGTATATCTTTAGTTATATCTTTTGGTTCTAATATTAATAGTTCAGCATATGCTGGTTCTTTATATCCAGGTATAGTTGATACTAAACCATTCTTTTTATTGTATTTCACAATTTCTGCTTCATCCATTGACCAAACTAAATTACTCCTTCTTGCAATTGCTTTGGCTGTTTCTACACTTTCACCTGTTGTGATTATATACTTCATTCCACCTTCTAAACAGTATTTTGTTGCTTTATCTATTTCACTAATTGGTTCAGCATTTAATATAACAAATCCAATGAATGTTAAAGGTATTTTTGCATGTTGAGTATATAATTTATTATTCAATTCGTGTTGAGTATCTTTCCAATCTTCACCAATTGGGAAATTCAGTGGTTGTAACGAGTATTTATAATCATCATTATATATACGATAATCTAACTCTAATTCAGCTACAGCAAGTACAATTTTGCCTTCACCTGATAATTCATCAAATTTTTCTTTTATTTCTTCTAATTTACTTACTCCCAATTCTTCTAGTAATCCAGATTTATCATAATAATATTTACATCGTGGAATTACAGCTTCTGGAGCTCCTTTCATTGTCACAAGATGATTAGGTGATGTAGAAATATGATTAACAGAAACTTGGAATTTAGTATTTTTACTGAATGGTATTTCTATTATTCTAGGATTTGCAGTTAAATAAGAATCAATATTAATCTCACTCTCTTCACAATATTGTAATAAAGAACAATCTATTGGATTACCAATTGGTTCCCATTCTAATTTATTATCAATTTTGAATGGTTGAGATTTTTTGAATTTTTTAAAGATACAAATATTTCAATACATCATCCCATTTTGCATCATTACATAAACAACAACATCTTAAAATACGATCGATTTTAGATGGTCTAAATTTGATAGATATCACGTCAAAATCAAACATTATTTCAGTCACTTTTGGTATTGATTCTGTTAATACTCCAGTGATAGGAGCACAGATTGTTGTTATCTTTCCCAAATCTTCTAAAGTCTTAGAACTCTTTATTTGTATATTTAATTGATTTTTTATTCTTTTCATTGTTACTAAAATTATTGTAGACATTACAATCACTATATTTTCTGGTAAGAAAGCTACAATAATTCCAGTTGTTGTTGCTAATATCATAATTGGCTGTCTATCTGTAGCATACTCAGCTATTAAATATGCAAACACAAAAATAAATGAAACGGCTAGTATATAATTAATAATGGATTGGAATGAGATATATTCTGATTTGGCATAGTCTCCACTTTGATTTAATCGATCCATTATTCTCCCTTTGAATGTTGTTGAACCTGTTAATACAACTACTCCTCTTATACATTCTCCTTGAGTTATAATAGTGTCTTGGAACAACATATTCTCTGCATTGAATATATTCAATTGTCTATATTCAGTTGATCTTTTTAAATTAATATCTAATCCTGTTAATGATGAATGGTTGGTTGTTAATGTATCAGAACATTCTATTATTCTTATATCTGCTGGAATTATTGTTCCTGCTTTCATTCTGATGATTATATCACCTGGAACTAATGAAGATCTGTCATATAAATCTATCTTTTTACCTTCTCTTATTACATGGTAGTTTTTATCATTTATTTCTAATTTTTCACTGTCTGTTGTGAAATAATGCATTTGTTTCTGTGATTCTGTAGCTGTTTTTGTTATTAAGGTAATTGTGTCTTTGTAATAGGATAAAGCAATTGATACAATTTGTATTAATAACAATAAAATACCAGATACCAACTATAAAATAAAGAAATTATCAATCAATATACATATGTATAGTTCAATGTTAATCCAAATAATATAAAACATAAACAATATGAAAGCAATAAGAAAAAGTTGTGCAATGTGGTGATATTGATAAATAGAATGTGTTTCTTCGATGTTGGTTTTAGCATAGCAGGTAATTCATTTTTACCATATGTGTTTAATGCATCTGCATATGCTAATTCTGTTAATCCCTACATATTAGTGTAAAACGATATACTTTATCATAAGAAGTATTTAGATCTTTTAATAAACTGTGAAGCGGTTCAGTATGTTGTTTCTACAATATTATAAAATAAATAGACATACAAGAGAGAATTTAACCTGCTGTTGGGCATAATCCTCAAATTTCTCATCGTCAGATAATTGACCTTGCTTATAGCCATATTTAGAGAAAAATGTAGCTACATCTATGTTACTTGCCATTTAAATTCACCTCTATCAGCAAGATTTTTAAGTCAACGTATCAAGTGTATTGAAAACGAATAAAAATTTTGAAACATAAATTTCAAAAAAGAAATTATGGATGTAGATGATGATAATGATTCTGATCTATACAATCTTGATGATTCTGATGACAATATTGAGTCATATACATTGAATGATGATGTTTGTTGTTGTAGATTTGTTGATTATTCTGGCAATAGTAGATCCATATTGTTTGATGTATTCTCTATAATTATATTGCATAGTGGGATGATTTTGATGATGTATGTAGTGATTGTTTAATGTGTACATCGACATTAACAAATACTATACAGTATATATATATATATATATATATCATTAGGTTGATTGGGTTGTGCATACAGAGAATTGTAGCTATACATTTACTTATTCCTCTATGTCTTTTATTTTCTCTAATAATCCTCTTTTATATAAAAGATAACCATCATATGATTATATGGTTTTATCTATCAATATTAATTATATTTATTATCACATTATCCTGTAGTTTTAATGTAAAAGGTTGGATGTTATTTCCTCTAGTTAATTCTTTAGTTTTACTCTCTTTTCTATTATTATTCGTTGTATATTATAGCAATATGTTATTATTTATTTTCAACATTATATTATTAATGGTTATTATTGTAATGTCAATTAAGATGTTTTATGAAAAAGATTATCATTTATTGGATGTTAGAAAGAATGAAAAATCATGTTTGTTGTGTATGCAAATTAATTATCCTTCTCATTTCCACTCTATTATATATAATAAATGTATTCCAATCAATTCAACCAAACTGTTTGCTTTGATAATGAGTTTAATACTGATTATGTTGTTTATTAACACATGCATATACAAATTTAGTATAGAGTTAGTATCATCATCAGTAATTATTTGTATATCAGTAATAATTGATTTAATAAGATGTTTGTCTTAATCTAACTATTTTTAGAAATATAGTCGTTTTGTAATACTAGTGAGGCTTAATTTATATGAATATATTATTAAATTATTACATATTAAAATTTCAAAAAATGAAAAACGTCTTTTTGTTTGTCTTATTAGCTGTTGTTTCGGCAACTATAACAAAATGTGGATTTGATCCGAAAGACTTTCCAGTTAAAGTAGTTCCTCTTCAGAAAAACAAAGCTGTTAAAGAATCTGGTGTTTATGAGTCAATAAGATTTCATAAACACATATTTGATATGCCTACTATACAAAAGACTGTTGAAAGGAGTACAATTGAGACTATTGCAACTGATGTTTTGAATAAAATCCAAAGTTTTCTTAAAGTAGAGAGAACAGATTCTATTATTAAAGTACCTGCTAATGCACTTACCAAGATGGACGAAAGGTATCAGTTCCAGAAGAACACACTAATCCTGGTGTTGCTGATACTGATTATGTTATTTATTTTACGGAATGGAATTGTGGTGATGGAAGTTCTACAATAGCAACAGCTGGTCCTAAAGCTGCATATGACAACAATAGACCATTTATCGGAGTTGTTCATTTATGTATTCAAAAAGCTGAATCAATGAAAACTGATAAAGAATATTATGAAGTAGTTGTTTTACATGAAATGATGCATGCAATGGGATTTGGAACTTTATTCGATCGTTTTCCAGATATGGTGAAAGATACAACTGTAAATGGAAAACCATTTAAACAAATAGTAACACCTAAAGTATTAGCAACAGTAAAAGAACATTATGGATGTGATTCGATGACTGGTGCTTTATTAGAAAATGATGGAGGTGATGGAACAGCAAATAGTCACTGGGAAAGAACATTGTATAATGGTGAATTAATGCAAGGATGGATATCATCTACTGAACCAAATGTTTTAACAAATATGACTTTAAGTTGGTTAGAAGATACTGGTTTTTATCAAGTAGATTATTCAGTAGCTGAAGAATTGAAATTTGGTAAAAACAGAGGATGTGAAATGACAAATATGAAATGTAAAGATGAAGCAGGAAAAGCAATAGGTGATTTCTGTGATACTAATGTTGAACAACAATGTAATTATAATTATAAAGGGCAAGGCTATTGCATAGATTCAAAAGCTGTAGATGGTCTTAATTGTCCAGTAGCAACCATGTACACAAATGGTTTATGTACAAATCCAGAAAATAATAAAAGTCCAGAGAATGATTATGGATTTGGAAGAGTATATTTTATCATTATTTATTATGTAGTTTTATGGAGTAAATGGATTTTGTCAAAATAACGAAGATTTCCTTCTATCAACAGTTACATCAAAAGATAAGATTACTAATGTGTGTACAAAGATCCAATGTCCACCATCTACTCCCAATGAATATCAAATAGTATTATGTCCATTAAAAGATGGATGTAAAAAAGATAGTGATTATAAAATTGGTACATGTAAGAATGAAGGTGAAAAAATAACAGTTGATGGTTATAAAGGAACTATTACTTGTGTTAAAAGAGATTATGTATGTTCAGCTAGTAATGGATATGATAGTAGTGTTCCTATAATCGATGGTGGTAAAGATGATCCAATTCCTTCATCCACAACATCTCCAACAACAACCACAAAAACAGATGGAGGAGATGATGGTGATGATGACAGTCATACTAGCAAAGATGATGATAGTCATACTAACAAAGATGGTGATAATAATAATGTAAGTAATATGTATGTGATTTGTAGTATGTTACTATTCATCGCATTGACATTATTCTGAATATGATGATAATAATATTATCTTATGAATTATTGATAATGTTGTTTTTTGATAATATTTTTCATAAAATATTTTAAAACGGACAAAAAATGAAATTTATCTTTTTGTTTTTTATCGTCTATTTGACAAATACTGAACTTGTGACAAACAAAACTGTTGAGATTTATTATGATACACTTGGTGAAGCATATATAAACTACGAGAAAGGTTATATTAACAGAATAGTGAATGAAGAACAATTTCCTTTATCTAGTGGTTATGGCAGAGTTACTTTTGAGATAAATAATCACAATATAAAATTATTAGAATATAAAGCCACAGAATTCAGTTCAAAGAAGTGAAGATTGTTATTCACCAATGTTTATTAAAACTATCTATATAGGAATATTTCGAGGAGCAAATCGAAAAGATCCAAGTAAATGTAGTTCAATCGAAAAAGCAAAAGAGTATATAAGATATACTGAATTAAGTATGAGATTATGGTCAGGAAATCAAATTCGAATAGCTCAGAATGATGATGATTTATATATCAGTTCAAGTTGTTTAGTAATAGATGAAAATACATATGTAAAAGCTAATATTGGTGAAATTAATAATTCTCTTTATAATGAAGCTAAAAAGAATGACACAATTCCAGATATAGCTGTAAAATGGTTTATTACAGATGATTTTCCAGGTTATTGGATGGGTTTAGCTACTGTAGGTAGTCCTACTTTAGTTACTACTAGAAGTTCAAATGTTTGGTTGACATGTAAATACAATCCCTCAGAAGAAGATCCAAATAATAAAAAACTACAAATACTAATTCATCAATTTGGTCATAATTGTGGTTTTCATCATGCAGCTAGACAAGATCAGCCATCAACTGGAACATTTACAACATTTAAAATAGTTGAAAATGAAGATGATTGTGCAAATATAATGAGTAATTGTGGTAATTGGTATAATCCAATAAATGTATATCAATACTATTATACAATTGTTGGAAAGAAGCCAGAA
Source organism: Proteromonas lacertae (assembly GCA_002245135.1). NCBI lineage: Eukaryota > Bigyra > Opalinata > Proteromonadidae > Proteromonas > Proteromonas lacertae. Next base: position 90,512 of record NGBS01000890.1, read on the forward strand.
CCATGGTTATTCAAAGATATTGAAGTAGGAATTCATAAATATCGAATATATGCAATTGATCATCCTTATACAAGACATTATTTAGGTACAAACAAAGCATTTCATGAAGATTCTGAAGTAATCGATGGAATTCCATTTAAATATAACTGTATATCAATAAAAATTCCAGTGAATGTGAATTTAACAAGTAAATATGCAGGAGATATAGATACAAGTGAACCAATAATATTAGAATACAGAGGTAATACAAAAGGTCAAGAAGGAGCAAAAGATTTTGGTATAAGAATTATATATGGAAATACTCAAAAAAGTAATTTATTTATGGCAAATTCTGATGGTTTAAAATCTTGGAAAGATAGTGAAATACCATTAGGAGTTGATTATTATCCATGCGATTTTGATGTTGGTAGTTTAAGAATTCGAATAACAAAAATTCATAAAGGAATATTAAAAGAAATATTGGAAGAAGAAATAATAAAAGAAGATGTTCGAAATTATGATGAATCAAGTTATGCTGAATTAGAGATTGAATTTAATCCTAATATAAAACCAATAATTCCCTCTCCTCCAAGTGGTTTACCCTCTTTGAAATTCTCTCCTAGTTTCTTCAATTGTCATAAGAATGGTGAAAAAGGATATATTTGCTCAAAATCTTCTACATCAAGTGGATGGTATTATTTTATAAATGATGGTAATAGAAATAAGAGCGTACCTAGAGTTTATGTAGGTAGAAATGTAATAGGAAGGAATATTCTTAGATCCTATAATGGTGGGGATAGTTCATACTCTGATTTATGTTATGGTGATGATGGTGGTAAATGTATAAGTATAAGCGTGACAAATGAGTTTTATGAAAGTACTGTAAAAGTCTATCAGAATGCAAATGTCACTATAGACATATCAGATCACGTAGTTCAATCCGAAGAGTTTAAAAATGTGAATTTGATATATGGAAATATAGTTGATATTTCCAGAAGATTCATTTTCCAGTTTTATAACTGACTTATTTGGAAATAAGAAAGATATAACAATAATTAATAATACATTTGCTATGATATTTCCATCATTAGAAATTGATGGATTTGCTGAAGGAGCAGTAGTAATAGAAAGTCAATATAATCAAATAGAACATTATAAAAGTTTTACAGTTTATAATCCTGTAAATGCAAATCGAGTAGCATTTGGATATAATGATGAAAATGAAATCGAATTATCTCCAGCTGTAATACCTGGTGATGGATATTATAGCACAACTACGATGTTATTCTCAAAAAGTTTAAAAGCTGATGAATGGTATTATTATCCAATATTATATTTGAGTGAAAAAGATTATGTATTAATTGATTTTAAAGGAATGATTCCAACGAATTTAATAATGACAATCGAAAGTGATATGGGTGAATATATAAAAGAATTGAATGATTTAAGTGGATATGTAAATATTTCTTATAAACTAACATATAGAGAAGTGAATAAATATACAGGAGGTTGGTGTGAAATAGATCGAATAAAATTCAACCAAGAAATTGAAATTCAAAATATTCGACCAGTATATCGTAATGCAATAGGAAATCAAATGATGGATGTGGATGGTAAAAAAGATAGTTTTAACTATAATGGATATAGATACTCCGTAGAATCTCCAAAAGTTGAAAAATATTATATTTACAATAAAGTAAAAATTGAGATAGACTCTCGAGAATATTCATTTGATACTCCAACAACAGTAATAAAATTAAATGAACTGCCTAGTTCTGCTTCTTCTGACTATGATACTTCTTCTCCCACAGATTCCAATGATTCTGATGATAGTTCAGATGCGAAGGTAATAATAATTGGAGTTGCAGTTGGTGGTGTTGTAGTTGTTTTATTGGTGGTATGTTTAGTAGTATATTTGCTATGTAGATTTAAGAATGCAAATAAAAAGCAAGGTAAAGAAACTGCTTTATAAATTTACAATTTAAATGTAATGTTATTGTTATTTATTTTTGTTGTATAAATAAGCAGCCATTGCAGGTGGTACAGGATGTAAAGCAATATACCTTTTCATGCTCATATCAGTGGTTATACTCATCCATGCTTCCATATATTCATGTCCTATATTCCATATCCTCAAAATGTCTTATTATGTCTCATATACTGCTGAATCATGTTCCGTTATAAACGTCATCACATTTACGAGCTATTTGTGATTCGCCTGTGCTATCTATAAACTCTATAAAACGACGAGAAAAAATGTTAAAGCATCCTTCAGGATATATTACATGTCTTTTGTCCTTCTCTTCATATACATGTTTAATTTGAGCAATAACATCATATTCTGATTGTATAAAAGGAAGTATTCTTTGAGGAAAGAACAACACATCAGAATTTACTCTTATTAAATATTTCATGCTTTTAAATGTTTTATAAGCATAATTGTATGATGACATCATTAAATGGAATATGTTAAAATATGAATTTCGAAAATTGAAGATAAGCAAATCACCATATTTTTTCGATTCTTCTTTCAAAAATTCATTTTTATAGTTTTTATTAGTTGACAATCCTGTAATGAATATATAGGCGATTGAATATACGCCTACTTGTTTTATCTTCTTGTATGTTTGCCTTACTACTATTCTTGATTCAAGTTCTGAGGCACCAACAGGTATAACAATTACAATTTGAGTGTCAATAGAGACATCTGGTTCTATATAAACTTTCTGAGGACCATAATACATACTAATGAAGAATTTTTTATCATTTGATGGAGGATATAAGTCTTTTGATTTAAATTTACATAAATTTAGCGGTAATATACTACTACATAGCTTAACCTTCTGAATTTGAGAAGCTAATATTTTATTGGTTATAGATTCTATTTCGTCAAAATTATTTATCAACACTGTAGATGAGTATGTGATAAATATAAAAATTCCACTAAATAACACTAATGTTGCTGCAAAAAAGAATAGAAACTTCAGCTACTGTGGGGTTTGAAAAATGCCAAAAAATGTTTTGTGATTTGAATATGTTCAACAATAGTTACATACAAACACACCAATCTATAAAATACTTTAAGTGTTATAAAATACCTTGCAATGAATGATATATGTATATTCTAATATAATAAAAATGTGTAAACGAATAATTTTAAAAAAGAGACAAGTGGTTTATATAAAACACAATTGTATATCTGGTAAGTATTTCATTTGTTGTGTATAAAACATATACTTCAGTATATTTAAAAACTTTCACTTCATTAACATACTATTTTGCCACATATTGTTATTAATTACGTTATTTTTATTATAATTTAGTAGTGTACATAAAACACTCGATTTGTTGATAATATTTTTCATAAAATATTTTAAAACGGACAAAAAATGAAATTTATCTTTTTGTTTTTTATCGTCTATTTGACAAATACTGAACTTGTGACAAACAAAACTGTTGAGATTTATTATGATACACTTGGTGAAGCATATATAAACTACGAGAAAGGTTATATTAACAGAATAGTGAATGAAGAACAATTTCCTTTATCTAGTGGTTATGGCAGAGTTACTTTTGAGATAAATAATCACAATATAAAATTATTAGAATATAAACCTAAAGCACAGAATTCAGTCCAAAGAAGTGAAGATTGTTATTCACCAATGTTTATTAAAACTATCTATATAGGAATATTTCGTGGAGCAAATCGAAAAGATCCAAGTAAATGTAGTTCAATCGAAAAAGCAAAAGAGTATATAAGATATACTGAATTAAGTATGAGATTATGGTCAGGAAATCAAATTCGAATAGCTCAGAATGATGAGTTGAATAATAGTTAAAATTTTTGTGATTTTTTAAAATATATCCGTTTTACTTTTAGATTGAATGAAACTTTTTTTATTTCTGTTCTTTGAACTATCTTATTCGATAGTTACCCAGTGCAAAGTAATGCAAAATGACAACATTAAGATTGTGCCACTCAACAGAAGAAATGGTAAGAACTTGAAGGGATTTAGTGACTATGAGAATATTAGAATTAATTCCTATTATTTCAAGATGGAAAAAATTCAAAACAATAAGACAATCGATTTCAATGCCCTTCTGAAGTCATGTGAAGATACTATTTCCTATTTCAAGTCAGTTTTGAAGGTAGTGCCAGAATTCGGCAAATTATACATACAACAGTATTTGTTTATAGGGTTAAAACTGAGTGTACCAACAAATCATTGTATATTTAAATTAGTTAAGTTTCCATAGATTTTAAAGGATTATCTAACACTGATTTTATGCTATATTTTAGTGAGATGGATGAAAAAGATTGTGGAGACGATATAATGGTTGGTAAGACTTATCAATCTGATTACTTCGATAAACACCCTGAAGTAGGTTTAATCCAATTTTGTCCAACCAAAATAAACTTAAATAATATAAAATATTTCGAAACCATATTGAAAAGAGAAATCCTTCACAGTTTAGGTTTTTCAAGCTCAACGTTTGACTTTTTAAAAAGTAAATACAAACTAAAGAATGATAATAAATATATACTATCGTCTCCGCTGGTAAAATCAGCAGTTCAACAACATTTTAATTGTGAAAATTTAGAAGGAGCATATTTTGAAGATCAAAATGATAATCAAAATGTAGGTGATTTTTGGGAATATACCCTTTATAAAGGAGAAATAATGATTGGAGATATTAAAGAGAATGATAAAGCAGTGTTAAGTAATTTAACACTTAGTTTATTAGAAGATACAGGATGGTATAAAGTGAATTGGAATTACAATGAGTTTTTGAGTTTTGGTTATAATCAAGGATGTGATATGGGAAATATGAAATGTACAACGAAAAAGTATGATGGCAATGATAATGATAATGATAATGATTATGTTATTGAACCAGTAGGTGAATATTGTTTATTGAATGATGATAATAAACAAATATGTATATATATATATATCATTATATATTTTATATAAATAAATAGGCAGTGTTGATTATAATTCTCTCAGTTTATGTACTAAGACATCATTATCTAATTGTCCAATAATATCTGATGTAAATAGTGATGAATGTGATAAAGATAGTAAATGCCATAGGAGTTCATTGAGTGTTGATAATAAGAACTTGGAATTAACTGCCTCTTGTTATAAAATCAAATGTTATAGTAATAAAAGATATTTGGTATATGCTTGTCCTAAAGATAATTGTATTAGTGTTGATGATTATAAAGTGAATACATGTAGTAAAGATGGTGATAGAATTAGATTCAGTGGATTTAATGGTGTATTAGTATGTAATGATCCTAAAGAAATGTGTGTTAATGGTGATAGTAGTACAACTTCTGAGCCAACAACTGTTAAACCTACAACTACAGAACCTACTACACCAGAACCTACTACAGTTAAACCTACAACACCTGAACCTACAGCCATTAAACCAACTACACCAACGACATTTCCACCTACTACACCAGAACCAACAACAACCAATGATAATGCAGAGTTTATCGGTTTAATGAATCTTAATCAAAAAGTCGTTTATTTTACTAAACCATCCTATCTATTAGATATGAATCATTACAATATAAATGATATAAGAATAAAATTCAACAATTTAAAAGGTAAATCAACAACAGATGATAATAAAGTAGAGACAAATGTTACTTTATTATACAGGATAACAGATTCAACAACTGATATTCCAACTATTGAGTTATTCCCTGATTTTACCAATAGAAAAATAGAAAAAATCAATTTCAATATTATAGTAATAGATGATAGAATAAACAATAGAATCAATCCATTAATATTGAAGAATAATGGTTTATTCAGATCAATTAATCAATGTTATTTTATAAATATTCATATTAACATTATGACTGATATAACAATAGATAGTTTGAATGGATTATTATCAAGTAATATAGAATCAAGTACAATGATGAATGTAGGAATATCATTTAATAATTTAAACATAATATTATACAATAATAACAATGAAAATAATAATTATTACGGGTTATTAACCAATAGTATTTCAAATAGTATTTCTACTGAATATTCTGGTTTATATGTTACTGGTAATAAGTTGAAGATAAAGAATAATGACAATAATAATAATTATTATTATATAGGAGTATTAATTGGTGTAGCAAAGAATGTGAATTTATCATATTCATTCATTACATTACAAAAGTTAAATATTACAAATACTAATAATAACAATAGAAATAATAATAAATTATTAAGTATTGGTGGATTAATAGGAAATTCAATTAATATTAGAGGAATATTGATATATTATCGATGTTTCACACTCATCTCGAATGGATTATATATTTATAATAATAATAATAATAATAATGTCTATTATGGTAATTTTGTTGGAAGTGAAAGTATATCAGAATCTTTATTATCTTCATCATTGATATATAACACTCAAATATATGAAAGTTGGATTTATTGTAAGATTAGATATATTGATAATACGATATATGGAAGTATCATTGGATTAAATATATCCTATTTTGAGATGTATAACACTTATATTAGAGTATATAACATCATAAAACAAACTGAATATATACCAAAGATTGGTTTGTTATTTGGTAGTATCTATGATATTAACACAATAATTTTGTTTAATAATTATATATCTTATATATATGAAACTGATTTTAATAATGATAATAATAATAATCAAATATCTGAAGTGTATAACACAAACCAAGACAATAATATAAAAGCATATTTTCAAAGTGTTTATATACTATCAAATGTAGTTAATAATATAGAATCAATATATGGAATAACAGTATTGAATAATGTTTATTATGATGATGTAGTGAAGATAATAAGTGAAGATAATAATAGAATTGATAATAACTTGTTGGTGTTTTATAATATAACAAAAATAGCTGATGAAATTGTGTTGTATTACAATCAAATGCCCTATTTTGACTCTGCCATTATAATTGATCCTTCCAAGTCCTTTATTGATAGTATTGGAATAGAATTTACTATATCTTCATCAACATCATCAATATCAACTATTAACTATGTATCTAATAAAATCTATATAAAATCTATACTATCATATTATAAAGAATCAAATATTTTGCTATTACCTTCTCCTTCATATTCTGAAGATGGATATATTCATGTAAATATTACTATTAAATCTTGTTATAAACTTAATAAACAACATCAATTTACTATATCCTCTCCAGATAATAATCAATATTATTATGATTATAACAGTATAATAATTGGAGCAGAGGATTGTAATGTACAGAAAATGATAGATTCTAAAACATCAAAGGATATAAATGATAATGATATTATTATATTAAATTTCATTTCTAATAATGTTGTAATACAAACAAATAGATTGGTATTATATTCCATTAATACTAATTCAAATGATAATGATGATGGTAATAATAATAATAATAAATCACATTCTAAAGGTCAAAGTAATATGGTTAAATTGATTATTACATACATAGTAGTTGGTGTTTTTTCATTTGTAATGTTATGTATTGTAATAACAGCAATACTGCTGGTAAGAGCGAGAATTAGAGATAAGAAAGTAGTTAGAAGATATGATTATAAAGCGAAGAGAAGATATCACAGAACTCCACATGAAGAAGATAAAGATGTAAAGAATGAAGAAGAAAAGAAATCTCTAAATAATGTGAAGTTTGAGAAACTTGAAGAAGAAAAAGAATAGTTTATATATACTTTTTTTTAATTTTATTTTATATATAATTAATTGATTGAATTGTTGTGTATTATGAATTAAAAATAATGTAGTTTGTCAAAAGCTTGTCATATTGAAACGACTATATTTTATTTTATTTTGTTTCATCTTCCATTAAAATCTAATGATGATAAAATTTATGAAATATAACTTGTCACTAAAAATATTTGCTATTATGATGGTATTTTTACTTTTTTATTAAACATTAGACTTTGATTAGTGTTTCTAGAGGTATTAATGTATTAGAAAGTCTTTGTAATATTACTTATCCAAAATATATTCAACATTTGGAGGATTATAGAAGGAACTATCAAACACAAATTAGTTTAGTATCCACAGCAATTAAGGCTGGTATTTCAGATTATTCAAACGATATTCCTACACTTTCATGTTATTCGCAATTGTATAAGTCTGCTTTTATTACAATGAATTTTAATCCTTCATTCGAGGAAGTGTTGAATGATATATATCCTTCAATGAATTATGTATCAGAACAAGTAGATTCAATTAATAATAATGGCTTAAAAGAATATAGAATTGGATTTATTATACATTCAACTTCATTAGGTAATATCAACTATATTAATTTAAAAGTATTATTCTTATTGTTAATAATAATATAATTAGTCTTTATCCACTACAGATGATGGTAATGTAAAAAAGAATATTGCTTGTTTCACATTGATTAATATTGATGAAAATGATTGTATATTGTTGTCTGGGAATATAAATGAAGATAGAAAAACAATTGAAAGTATATTATTACCATTTCAATCTCGCTATAATTGCAATAGATTATAAATTCAGTATACTAATATTTTGTGATATTGAAAAGTCTTTTTACTTATACATTCTATACCATAGTAGACTTGCAACTATTCAGATATTATATAATTCATATGACTTGAGTTTTCCATCAGTAGATTATATAATATCAAATGATAAAAAGGAAGAAACAGATTATTATAGAACAGAACATATTCTTTTTACCACTTCAACAATAAATCTTCCAAGTATATCACGTAAAAGCAGTAGTAGTAGGAGTAACTATAGAATATTTAAAGATGATGATATATTGTTTATGATGTATTTAATCAACGATACTCTTTATGCAGAATATATTGATGTTTTTAGCAATATACTTCATAATGTCAATAACGCTAAAATATTGATAATAATAAAGGTATTTATCTATTGTTTAAAATTATAGTGATGAATACAAAGATAAAGCAAAAGATCTTTTAAAAAGTAGTGATGTTTTAAGTGATGAGAATGTAGATAGAATATCATTTGTTGTTTTTGGATCTACTACAAGCACGGTAGAATTAACAAAGATAATATCTATTATTGATATTGGACTTATCCCATTTAATTATAATGAACTAAGTGTGATGATATTTTATTTACTTTATGAAGTATATTTATTTGTTGCATTGTAGAAACCATTCATCTATTTGGATCAGAATACAATATATTCAGATACTATTAAAAGTACATTACACTATATAGCAATGGAAAATGATTTGTATATAATTATTGTTTATTCATAGGACTGCAAACTGTCTATACACTTACATTGAAAAGTCAATTAATATTGCAAAGAATGTTAGTCATTATAAAAGAGACTTGTTTCTATTTTCATCCAATATATCTGATTTACTAACAAATAGATATGATATATCATTTGAATGGAATTCAATATTCAATTATTTATTAGTATTTATTTTTTAATATTCAATCACGTTGTTATAAATAGAAAATAAACTATCCAACTGAAGTACCATTATTGAAATTCAATGATAGCACTGAGGTTATTTCAAATTATTCATTTAATAATGAACTTATATTAGCAATGACTGTTATTCCTACAAATCACAATTTAATATCTACAATGGTTTTGTTATTATCTTCTGTAATGGATTTTGAAAGTATTTTTTTTGATGTTTTAATATATATATATATAAAATAGTAATGCCTTATATTGTAGCTGCTTATGAAATATATCCAGAATTTGTCACTACTTTAACAAAGATAATGGTTAGTTTATATTTGCATGGTTATAAAGAAAAATCATTACAGTTGTATGATCAAGCAAAAAGAGTAATAGATTTAAGAAAATATCCAAAAGCTGCTTCTACTTTATATGAGTATTATACTCAACATCTATATGCTCATTTGAAAATAAAAGATCCAAAAAATATACCTCCAATATATTATGAAAGTATAATAAATGAAATTGAACTAAACCTTCTTCCTGAAGATGTTCAATCAGGAATTCTGTGTTTAAATATGATTGATAAAGAATATGATATTGGATATAGATTAGAGACATTGAAGAGATTAAATACTGATCAAAGTAATCAAAACATTGATGATTCGACATTGTATAATTTATATTATTGTTTTTATATTAGAGTGTATTTTATATCAATCTTTCAGCAGAGTAGTTTTCTTTCAAACACTCTAAACACATATTTTCATAATAAATGTATATTTATGAATAGTATTATTATACGAATAGATAAACAATCAAATGGTATTGCTATTTGCCAAAGGTATTACGATTTGTACTTTACAGTTAATAATAATGTTTATTCTTTAGTAGAAGATTCAATAGAAAGGAGAATAATTTTAGTTTTACAGTATTATAAATCCAAAAATGAAACAAGGCAAGCAGAAATAGATAAAGCATTACAATTAAATGTTAAAAATGATTATATAAGTGAAATACATCTGTTGAATGAGATGTATTATGATTTATCACACATAAAAGATGAAAATCAAAAAATAAGACAGAGAATATTGAATGAAAGAATAAGTATAAATGAAGCGATGAAATATGCATATTTTAATCTTCAAAAAGATGATATTATTATAATAAGCAATGCTGATATAAACTTTGACAACTCATTAACATTATTATATAGTATTTATATATATAAATATAGTAATTAATAGATTATAATTTTACTAATCACTTTATTTCACTAACAAGATGGGAAATAGATCCATCTATTGATTCTCCTTTTTTAGCTTATAATTCATATTGTCAAGATAGTTGGATTTATTTAAATAAAGAGATTAAGAACAACTTTTTTGAATATAATGCAATACCAAAAATCAATTTAGGAATACCATATTGTGACAATACTATAGCATATTATGTTGATCATTTCAATTATACATTACAAAATCCCTGTTATGAATTAAGATCATTTCATATTCATCAATCAAATTATGTATTTAATATTATATTTAATTTATTTATTTAAATAGAGAACATATGATACATCTTATAAATGTCCAAAAGAATGGGAAAATACTTTAAAATTTCCTTTATTTAATAAAATATAACACATTGACTTAATATTTATATAAACTATGTATATTTATTCAAATATTGGTTATTTTATTATTATATTACAAATATAAATTTATAATATGTTTTTGAAAAGGAATATAAACACACAAAAAACAACAAAAGTAGCAAACAATAATAAATAATAGCAGATTAAGGAGATTATGAATGTTAAAATCATACTAAATAAACATTTACAACAATGAATACAAATACAACATACTATCAAGGCAATCACAAAATTGAATTTATATGAGCTAAAAGAATATTGTACAAATTAGAAGCGCAAGACAGTGAATCAAGAACTGGATCTAAAACAATTATATTAATATATACCATTTTCAGTATCAACAAACACAATGTCATTATCACAATAATGTTCTTTTATTAAATCAGTTCCGGGTAATATTGCATATTTATATATTAATTTATGTTTAGGCTATAATAAATACATAAATACTATACTTCTTGTGGATAATCTTGTGGAACAACTATTTGAAATGGTTTTAGAACATCAATTTCAGGGTAACTAAAATAAATGTATTAAAATTATACTTCTTACTTATTATTTTCTCTAATTCGACTAACAAATGGTCAATCTGCAAATAATCATCTGTTTTTATATGGCACAAATGGTTATTTGGAGTAATATACACATAGAGATTTAATCTCATTCAATACAACAAAAACAAAGAATAATTAAAATAATATCCGTTACATCAATTTTGAATGATTGATTATTCCTTATTAATACTGTTTAATCTATTAATGAGATTATATTATTGTTTTTAAATTGAAGTTGTGTTGTAATATAACGCTAAATTATGTTCCTTGGTTTAATTTGAGCAATACTTGACCAAAAATCAAGTGAGGTTATAATTCGTTGTTATTAGTTTTTGTGATAATAAATCAACCATTATTTTAATTATCTATGAATAGATTAAAAATTTAGCACAAAAATGAGATAAAGAAAGAAGAGGTGTTGATAATTATCATTTTGAAGGGAAAAACAGTTAGAAACTATCAGTAATATAGCATGAAACCCAAAATTTCACTGATTGTATGGAATAATTATAGCTGTGTATTTGTGAAGTTATAATAAGAAATAAAACAATAGAAGGAACAACATAGATTAGTGTTTTACATTAAAATACAACAATTATTTTTATATTTTTCATCCTCTTCATTGTTATTTATTTCAAAATCTGGTGGAATGTTTTTTATATCTTCATTCTTTTCACAATATATTTTAGTCATTTTGTGGAATAATTCATCTAATCCTTCTTGAGTAACAGCTGAACATTCATGATAAAAAGAACAATTCAATTGATTAGCTGCTCTAATAGCCATTTGCCTCAGTAACAATTTGTTGATTATCTTCAACATCATCTTTTAAATCATTTTTTGTTCCAAGTAATATTTTAACAGAGTTAGGTGAAAATGATGAAATTTCTTTATTCCATTTTTGTAGAATTGATTGTAATGATTTGATATTGACAGTAGAAAAAGTGAGAATGAAAATAGAAACATTTGAATATGAGATATTTCTAATACAATCATATTCTTCTGAACCTATTTATTATTATATAATAAGAATAACTTATACCAGAAGTATCAATTAGATGTAATTGAATTCTTCTATTTTGATATTCCATTATTTTACCTTGATCATCAAACACTACATACAATAATAATAACAATAAATACCTGTTGGAATATGTTCTCTTGGAATTGATCCATTTCTATAAGACATAAGTAAACTTGACTTTCCAACTTGTGAATCTCTATAAAACAAAATAAAAGAAGAACAATACCACAATAAAAACACATTTAGCAGTTTTAATACCAAGATTCTTTCGATAAACTGATGAAGACATTGATTAAAAAGTGAATGAAAAACAGAAAATAAAAAATAAAAATGAATGAATTTTTATCCAATCAAATTCGTTTTAGACCTTTCATAATAAACAAATTGAAAATATAGCGAGTTTAGCTTGAGAATGATCAAATCATTTTCTTATTTTTGTTTTTTATACGTGTTTAAGCAAGAATAACAACATAAAAGATATTTGATCTATCAGTATTCATGAAAAAAGTGCGATATTATTAATTTTATGTTATTTATAGTAATAAACTCTTGAAAATGGAATTAGCAGTATAGACATATTATGCTTTAGTTTCATACTGTCCACAACCACATTCTTGTATTGTTATTTGTTGTTCAATCTTCAATTCCACATTTATAGCAATTCTATTATTTTTTACATAAAATATATACATTCATATATTACTATTATCAATCTAACATCATTACCATACATCTTATTCGTTAATTATAAATTTATTGCATCTTTATTAAATTACAATCCTTAAACAATATAGCATCAGTTCAAGTTAATAATACACAAAACTGTTATAATTATATAGAGAAATCAACGATTTTTATTAAATGTCATTTACCTAGTTATTTTACATTATTACAGTCAATTTATAAAAAATGAATTGCTTCGCAAATTGGGAAGCAATTGATGTAAGCGAGAAACCTACTGCAAGATGGGGACATTCTTCATATATGTACAAAGAAAATATTTATATTTATGGTGGATATTGTGGGTATGACTTTTTTTACATAGATTATAATCTGATATAGAAACAATTCAAAAGCGTATATAGGTGATGTTGATTCTATTAATATAACTACAAAGGGTCATCAAAGATATGCTGTTGATGACATACCTCCTAGATCAAATAGTGCTTCTATTGGTATTGATCAGAATTTCTTAATACATGGTGGTAGAGCCAATAAGAATACATTCTCAGATTTACTTTGTTATGACTGTAGTGAAAAGAGATTTGTAAAACTAACCGAACAAAACAAATCAGAAGGTCCTGGTAATAGAGCTCATCACAGTTGTTGTAGGTTTCGACAAGATTATCTTTTATATTATGGTGGAGATGATATGGAATATGAAGATACATCTATTAATAACAGTCGAGAATCAAAATACACTACAACCTATTTATTACATATAAAACATATAAATGAACACAAAGTAAGATGGGATAAAGCAAATATATACATTCCAAATAGTTCAGAAATAGATATATATCCCAAACCAAGAAGATTTCATACAATGATAGAACATAAACCAACAGGTTCAATAATATTATATGGTGGTTCATCATGTACAACTCGTTCAGTACCATTTAATGATGTTTGGATATTTACACCATTAAGTAAACCATATACTGGATCATGGATAAGACCAAAGAAAATAAAAGGAGATATTCCATTTGGTAGATGGGGACATACAATGAGTTATGTAAATAATGAATTTAAAAGTGATTCATTTGTGATATTTGGTGGTTATACAAATACATCAGTTAATGTAATTTATATTTTAACATTAACAAAATATCCTGTTAATGTTGATGATGATCCATTTAATTATGAAATAGAATGGTCATTAGCAAAAACATCAAATATAATTCCACCTCCAAGAAGAAGACATAGTATTTGTCAAGACAAAGGAAATAATTATATCTTTTTTTATAATTTAATTCTATTTTGTTTATTATATTTCTTTAATTTAATATAAGTTTTTACATCTTTGGTGGTTATAGTACGAAGTATCATAATGATTTATATAGATTGGATATAAATGTAAATGCAGATGAAAATCTATCAGAACTATTAGATAAATGTAATGCCAAAGCCTTACATCCAATACTATTAGAAAATAATATAACATATAATAGATTAAAATATTTCAGTGATATTGATTATGATAAATATAATATACCATTAGGAGTAAGAAGACAAATTCAAAGTGAATTAAACTCAATTTCAATAATTCATCATGTAAAAGATAATTATACAAACGATGAGTATATGTCAATTCAAAAATTGATTAATGAATATTATAATTGTGAATCAATTAATAAAGCAATGAAAATATTGGTAGATGAGAATAGAGAATTAAGTTATGATAATTTATATGAAGTAATTGATGAAGGTAGAAAGAGTATGGTAGAAGATATAAAAAATAAAGAGATATTAACAAGTAATTTGATGAAAGAATATGAAGATTTAAAAAAAGAAAAAACAAGAAGAATTAAAGAATCAAAGAGTGAGAATATATGTTGTGTATTAATATAAATGTATTATAAATTATATATAATAGGTTTGTATGGAGAGAACTCCTGATGTAATAGTATTACCTTGTGGACATTTCTGTTTGTGTAGTCAATGTATAAGTAACATATTAGAGAAAAAGAAAAAGTGTCCATTATGTGGAAATATTTATACTGAATTAGTAAAACTATCAGATAATGAATGAGATTTCTATTTTTTTCTTTGTAATTTATGAATTAGGGTAATTTATACATAAAATTTCAGTTGAATATTTGTAGCATAGCACAATATAATAATTATTTAAATTAAAAAGGAATTTCAGTTGGATTTTATAGTTACTGATCTTTTATTAGACATTACTCCACCCTGCTTTCTAGCCTTAGCTTTTTCTAATACGTCTGGTTTATAATACTCTGTAGATGTTGATGAGGATCTATTCTCTTCTTCATTCACTACAGCAGGTTTAGTCCATGCTTCACTAACCACAGGTTTTTCATTTTTATAATTTTTAATATTTTCTACCCATTCTTTGATCATGCTACTACAATTTTCAATTTCATCATCCATTTTAAAACTAATTTTTATTTCTTTATCACCTGGTTCATATGTCATTAAATAGGATTCTCTAATTTTCAACTTCAAATTAAATTCATTACTTCCTTCTTCATAATCAATTCCATTATAACATTCCAATGGAATGCTTTGTTTTTCATCTAAATATACTTTACCATAATAACTTTGACTCATAGAACCATAAATCCTTAATATTGCTGGATTAGTATATAATACACAATATCTTCTTTGATATTTATCATATATTCTATCATGACTTTCTTTCATTAAATATCCTTCCATCATAATCTTTTGATTATTTGGTCTATACATATCACTTGAATTATTATTATAATAATTATTTTCTCTAATCTTTTCAATTGGAACTACATTTTGCATAACAACTTCATTCTTCTTCATCTTCTTTTCTTCAATCTTTTGACCAATATAAGCTAATAAATAGGATAATATTATCAATATAATAAGTAAAACAACTATCCCAACAACTACTATCACATATATATATTCTTCATACCAAGGTTTTTTAGCGTTTTCTTCTTCTTCTTCTTTTTCTTCAGATTTATAATTAAAAACAGAAGTAATTCCAATATCATAATCAATTCTATTTCCTGTTTCTTCATTCACTTTATTTATTTCTTTTATGGATGTTTTAATTTTTGTATCTAATTTTGAATTAACTATTAATTCTTTTATTTCATTTGGTAAAATATTGATTCTTTCTTCTATCTCTGTTTCATCTGTACATTCTAATATGGATAATACACTTTTAATATAATCATAATTATCAAATACTAAATTACTATCTTCTTCCACTAACAACAATCTATTATTGGATTTATTGTCTTTAATATTGATTTTTACAATTATTACTTTCTTGTTATAATCTTCCATGTAACAATGCCATAAATAATTTGTATTATTAAATATTATATCATTAAATATATTATAATAAGTGTCAAAGAGCAAATCATCAACATTATTAATAAATGGAATAATAAATGTTAAATTCTTACACATTACTCCATTTATACAATCTTTTTTTCCTACACAACATAATCCCATATTATCTCTTTCATCTTTTTTACAATTCTCTGGGCTTTTTATTCCTATTACTTTAATTTCTTCGCTTTTATAAATATAAGATGATTCATTCATAAAATGAAATGATATTTTATCATCATCTTTGTCTTCATCATCATCATCATCATTATGTAATTCATCATCATTATCATCATCATCTTTTGATATTTCTTCTGTTGCATTTGTAACAATTAAATCATTATACTCAAATACTGTTTTTGATTGTTTATAAATTGGACCGTTCTGTAACATATATTTATTATCCTCTGAATAAAGACTTAATGATATATTCATATCATATTTATCTTCATCCATCACTAAATCAGTAATAAAAGGGTAAACCAATGTCAATTTTACATTAAACTCTTCATTTTGATAGATAGTATAAGGAAATGAACTTAATAATATATCCACAGATGGTTTATATTGAGTTACTTTGTATTGAATAATGGAAGTTTCATCCTTAATACCTTCATAACTACAAGTGATTATACACTTTATAAAACCATCTGTTATTTTCTTATCAGTATCAATTGTTATATTTCCAGTGTGTCTATCAATACTACAATCGCTTGATGATGATGATGAGTATGTAACTACAACATTATTATTATTAGATATTGAATTATTATTGGATATTACTTTTACACCTGATCCATATATAAATATTGATTTAGAAGGATATATACATTCAGTGATTGTTGGTAAAGTTGTTGTCGTAGTCGTTGGAATTGTAGCTGTTGAAGGAGTATTATCGTTTGAACAATATGAATAAAGATTATTGCATTTATTGGATAAGAGATTATAAAATGTATTATTTTTATTCATATTTATATATTCTTCTAATAACACTGCTATTTCTCTATATTCATTCTCAATCAGTAGTATAACCACAATATTTAATGTTTTATTATTATCTTCACTTGTTATTGATATTGTACTTTCTAATATTTCTACTTTATTCATTGAGTAATACTCTTTTATTGAAGCATCAACAACATTTGTCATTTCAACTCCTTCAATATTATAATCGGTTAGGAATCTTATCTTTTTCTTATTTAAAGTTAATATTTCATCATTCTCTTTATTGATTACTGTTGAATCATCTGAATCATCTTCAGTATCAGAAGATTCTGTGGTTGTTGGTTCAGTTGTAGTTGTTTCTTCTGTTTTTGTTGTAGTTACTTCTGTAGTTGATGATTCTATGGTTGTGGTTGATTCATATGTAGATATGGAAGTTTCAGTTAGTGAATCATCTGTGGAAGTAGGATCTTCAGAAGTAGTAGATGTAGTATAATCGTTATAACAAAACGATATAAGGAGTGTATATTTTGAGTATTCTACAGTATTGCCTTTATTAGACCTGGACAATATAGAAAACAAAATATACATATATTTAGCATCAGTTATATGAACACTATCTTTATGAATATTCTTTGATATTCGTAGCTGTGATGTTTCAGCTTCGAATACAAATATCACCAGAAAAACTATAAAAACGCATTATAACACTTAAATATACTGACAAAAAGTAGGTAAAATTGCGATTTCATAGCTGTATAGAATGTAATTTCAATTTCTATAAACTGAGATATTCTCAGATCTTGAAAATATTCGTTTTCTGTAATTTTAAATGGGTTGTAATAGCGTATTCTGATTATTTCTATATGTAGTCACAAGTTGATCCTTATCCATCATTTCAGAAATCTTTGAATCTGGCACTTCCT
Organism: Proteromonas lacertae; assembly: GCA_002245135.1. Lineage (NCBI taxonomy): Eukaryota > Bigyra > Opalinata > Proteromonadidae > Proteromonas > Proteromonas lacertae. Next base: position 109,125 of record NGBS01000890.1, read on the forward strand.
GGTATTTCAACAGATTTGCTTTATGAAATGATAAACAAAACTTCAAAACAGATTTATAATGTTTATAGAGAAGTATTCATAACTAAATATTTTAATAGGATAAAAGGACAGGAATATTCCTTGAAAAGTCGAAATGTATGGTAAACAGAGATGGAGATGTAATTTACTTTTGTTTCCAAGGTACACAACTTCGGACAACTTTAGTAGAAGCAATTCAAGATCTTGTAGCTGATGCAAAAGTTTTAAAAATTTCACCTTTTGGTGAAGAGAATGGAGAAGTTCATTTTGGATTTTTCCATAGATCAGGATATGACTTTGGATTAGGTATCGATTCAACAGAATATGCACCAACAAAAGGATCAATTTTAGACTTAATCGACAATACAGAAGCAACTCATATAGTATTTACAGGTCATAGTTTAGGTGGATCTGCAGCACAAATGGCATTTCTAAGATATATAGACATAATGAACAGATTTGGAGGAGATGAAAAAATAAATCCAGTAACAGGTAAACTATATAATAAAAACTTCTACTGTATTTGTTATGCAACTCCAATTTGTACAACTAAAGAAGTACATAATTATGTAAAAGAATATAATAATCGAATATTATCATTTAGTAATGATAAAGATCCAATCCCTGAAATATGTCGAGATGCTGAAGATAGTATATAATTTATTTTATTTATATTTGTTTAAATAGTATCTTTAATACGTAAAATAATGAGAAATAGAGTAGATAAACAATTGAAAGATATAACTATTGAATCTATTAATCAAGTGTATATTATATATATATATATTATAATAGTGAGACTGATGAAATAAATCAAGTAATTAATATAGCTGAAGAAAAAAAGAATCTCCTGATACTTTAAAAGAAGATGAAAAAGATGTTGAATTAAGAAGAGAATATTCATCCAACCAACTAAATCAATTGATTAATATGAGAAATAAGAAAGATAAGAGAGTCAAATTGTTAGAAGGAAGAATTATTCATTTGTATGAACCAATTGGAGTTAATGTTATTTTAACTGATCATTATTATCATGTTTTTAGAGATTATACTGAATTTCTGAGTGCTATTGGAAGAAATATACCGAAAGGCAAAGAAATATTTAAATATCATATGGAAGATCAGTATTTAGATATGATGAAAAAGCTGTATAAGAAAGAAACTCCAATTTCATCAGATTATTTCAAAGAAAATTAATTATAATCATTTCACATTTAAATATATAAATATAAATTATTAATTATATGGATATTAATTATATTGTCTGTGATTCTGAGTAACATTCCATAAATTGTTTTTCTCTATTTTCATCTATCTCACCAGGTTCAAGCTATAGTTAGTTAAAAATATTTCTTATACTGGTTCAGCTGAGTATATCTTCTCATAACATTCTCTTGAAACACAATCATGAATACAGTTCATATTGTAATCCTTTTTGATGTGACTGCATTTAACTTCTTCACATTCGCGATTTTTCAACATATAAGCTCGATTTATCTAAGCAAATAAATAAAAGATATAAATTTTCTTATTATACCGCCATTTTGGATTTCTTTACTTTCGGTGCAGCAGATACAAATATTATAAAGGATAAAAATAAACAAATAAACAGCACAGAAGAAGAAATTCTCATTCTTATTAAAACCAAAAATATATTCGTTTTATAGATTCAAAATGGTTTATGAAAATAAGTGGTTAAATTTTTCAATTAAATCTTTTTAATTTTTCAGAAGATGAGTAAAGAGAATTCAATAGATTTTAAAAAGTTGGGAGAGAAGCTAAGTGACATTAGTAAAACATTTTTTGATCCAAATTACTCCAGGTATATCAGAATCTGATCTTTTTTCTATAATAGTCTTCGTTATGTGGTGAAGGTTTTACGAGAAGATGCAGAAGGAGAAAATAGTATATTTCAAATTGTAACATATATTAGAAGATGATTCTTTACACAATACACTCAAGAAGAATCTTGCAGAAGTTGAAGAATGTGTAGGTGAAATAGTCAATTCCTACTATCAACCATTTAATGAAAATGTGAGAAGTTTCTCCAAAATATCAACGGATTACACAGAATCAAAGAAAACAATATTGTCACTACGTGAAAAAGTAGGAGAATGTAAGAAGATATTGGAAGAAAGAAGGCAAAATTTAAAACAATTAACATTTGATAGAGTATTTATCTAATTGTTGTTAATCTTGTGAAATAGGCAAAATATAATGCATTAGGAAGAATATTAAGCAAATTAGAGCTAATATCCACATCTGAAAAAGAATTACAATCTCGTCTAGATAATAAGAGATATTATGGAGCAGTAAAGTTCTATAATGAAGTGAAGAATGAATTATACAGTGTTTTATTAGGAGATATTAGTGCAATTGATGAACTGAAAATCTCATGGCCTCATAAGCGAGAATCTATAGAAGCTAAGTTAATTGAAGAATTATCTTCCTATATATTCTTAAGAGAAGGTAATTTAGAAAGCTTACCTGATATACTATCCGTTACATCAATTGGTATCTTAGTGGAGAGTATCAGTGAGTCGTATGAGAAGAAATGTATAGAAAGTCTGAATCCACAATCTATTGATATGGTATTGTTTTTAATAGAAGCAATACATGAATTAGGAGGTACTACTAATTTTCTAAATCATCTACAGACAATATTTCATAATGAATTACACACAATTGTTATCAATGAATTATCAACGAAGAAATACGATAATGAGAAATATCCTGATGTGTATGTATCAAAATTGTTGCCAAGTGGCCAAGATGAGGGATTATCAAAATCAGACTTCATTTTAACCAAAATATTCAGTTTATTTGAGAAGATATTAAGGAATGTAAAGTTTTTATTAGAAGTTCTCAGTTATTTAAACAATGGTGAAGAAGAAAATAGTTTTACAATTGATATGGCTTGGCTTGAGATACAAAAAGAAATAGAAGTGTTTTTAAACCCATTATTAAAGTATGTATCTGCTGATGAATATAGCACAACTCAAATTAACAAGAAAATATCAGAATTAAATACAATATCCTTCTCATTTGTCAAAACTGGCGAATTTATGAATATGCAAGCTAAAGATGATACTGAAAACTATAACACAGCTTCAGAATTCGAAACACTCTATAATCAATTCGGTATAAGTCATCCCTTTAACTTATTATCCTATTACACCACAATTACTCAATTATGTCACAATCTTATACTTATCATCAGTCCAACAGTCAATAATGATTATGACCAATTTCTCTCCTACGCTCTATGTTCTAATGATATCAATACTTATTATTTAATTCATTTTGTTAAGGATTTTATTGAACATACGATTGTAGATAGAGCAAAGAAAGATGTGAAATCAAAGTTAGATAACATACTCTCCAATCCAAAATCCTTTATGATTCCACATAAAGAGATTGGTGGAAATGTTCCTGCAATGGATGGATCTCAACAAGTGATTGATATTATGGAGAAAATATTATTTGATGCTTTACATTTAAATACATTATCACATTTATATATCCCAGGTATAATAATATATTATAATATATATTATATATAATATGTATAGTTATTGATATTCTATTAAAGACCTACCTTGATAAATGTAATATGAAAGTTACTAGTTATCTCAAAGACAGTCATATCTACAAACGTTATAATTCAATGGCTAGTAAATACACTTATTTCTATAAGAGTGATCCATTATATGAATTAATGATGGGTGATTGTAAAGCAGGTATTCATCACAAAGAAATGTCCATATCCTATAATCTAAGAAGAACCAGTACAAGTGTAAGTGTATTAGCTGAAAGAAGTAATAAAGAAATAGATTTAGATAGTGATTATTATCAATTCAAACCAAATCCAAAGATTGATAAAGATAGTCTATTATCAACACGTGTGATTGAAATATTGTGTAGTTTCTGTGAGTCATTGTTGTGGATATCATTGAGATTAACGAATGATTGTCAATCGAAAACATCGAATGAAGCTACAACCAATAATACATCGAGATATGGAAGAAGAAGAGGAAGTGAATTGACTGAACAAACCCAAGTATATTTATATTATTATTATTATTATTATATAATAGTCTATCTCACAAGTAATTCAATGTATTCGTAGTTATAGTGAAAGTTACAAAGCCAATGCAGAAAGAGATATTTACTATTTACGTCTAGAAATCAAAGCACATGTTATGTTTTATTTATCTAAAATGAATGAAACTGATTATGGAAGTAATGATATAGTGATGGGAGGATTGCCTGATAAATATATAATTGATTTACATAAAGATATTTTACAATTTGATGATATTTTACATCAACAATTAACAGATGTTAAGAAGCAGTTTGTATTGGATGGAGTGATAAAAATGATTCCAATTATGATGATCAGAGCATTTATCAGTATACATCCTAAGAAAATAGTTCCAAACGGTGTGGATAGGTTAATTAGAGATTTATTAGCTATTCAACAGACTATTTCTAGTATCAGTGACTTGAATGATGGAAAAGAAGAGATTGAATTATTGAGACAATATTTCCATTTGTTGCAGTTGAGTCAAACAGAATTGTTACAATTCATGAGAACACATAAAACTGTCTATAAGAGAGATGAATATGATACAATTTGGAATTTAGAGACAAATATACGTCCTAAGAGTTTGAGAAGGGATAATGACTATCAGAAGATATTTCCTCCTAAGAAATGAATAGCTCAAAAGAAGATGAAAGTGAATAAAAAAAAGATTGTTGTTAATAAAGCTAAGACAACTTTAAAACGAATAATAAAAAATAAAAAATAAAAAATAAATGTTAACTGTTCTATGTATAATAGTTGTTGTGTAAGATGGGTTGTTATAACTTTAGTAACTAAAATAAGGTTGATTAATTTTAACATGTTATATTTTCTGCATTAGGATAAGAAACTATGCAAGAATTTAGCATTTTTATTTTTCAAAACTGGCTATAAATGACATAATTGTAATGAGAAATATAGAGCCGTTTCAAATTGCATCTTTCAGTTGTGAAGTTTTTATCAAAATATGAGTGTAATTAAGAATCCTTTCACTGAAAAAGGGTATTGATGTGCATTTTTATTATTTATAGAATTGTTGCATGTATAGTTGAGAAAGGTTTAAGCGATGTAGTCGTTCAAATAGGACAAGAACAGTTTCCTAGTGTTAAAGTGGTTCTTTGCTTGAATGATAAAATCAGAAGAGAGATGGAAAGTCCTGATTTCGACTCAATATTCGTTTTGCCAGCTCATTTAACTCTCTGTGGTTTTCAAGCATTAGAAAACTATTTGGGAGGATGTGACGTCAATGTATCAAGAGGCAGTTGTGTTGATATCTTGAATATAAGTGTTGAGTATGAACAAGTTGATTTAATGAACGAAGTTATAAAGTTTATAGCTGAAAATATCGATGAAAACATGATGATGAAACTATTCAATATATTACCAACACTTCCAAACATCGGTGACGTTGCAGATTTAAAAAGTGCAACTGACAAGTTCATTCAAGAGAATAGTAGTAGATTCCTTAAGCTTGATGTATTAAAAAGTCTATCAATCAAAGCAGTGGAATGTCTATTGAAAGTACCATATTTGATTTTACCAAATGAGACATATCTGTTAGATTTGTTGTTAGAATATTATCATAGATATAGAGATCTTCATAGTATATATGTATATATTATATTTCAATAGTTGATGATGATCAACGAGAAGTAGATGCTCAATTTTTACCTCTTCTCTCCTATGTTCATTTAGAGAATGTAGCAATTAATTTATATACAATAGACGATCAAAGATTATTGAGAAAATACCAAATGTTACAGAAAGTAACAGCTACAACAACTTTACTTCCATTAACAGGTGAATCTGAAAAACCATCCAATAAGAATGAAGAAGACAATGAAGAAGATATTAACCTCTACAACAGTGAAGATGATTTCAATAATATCCTCAATTTATCAATGACAATCACTCAAAACATGAACAAATCCGTTAAAAAGACAATTGTGAAAGACAATTTAACATCATCAGTAATTATAACTCCAGAAGGTGAGAAGAATGAACATAAATATATATTACCTGATGATATAGATGAAACTATTAGAAGAATTATATTGAACTTTTACTTTACTAAAGAAACAAGTGTTCATCTAACAAGTATATATACTATATATATAATCTATTTTTTATTTTTTATTTATCTTTATAGAGGATGATTCCTTATTATTCAGAGCAATCGCCACTCCCCAAATCATTGAGAACTTATTAGCTCAACCTGACATGAAAGTAGTTTTAGTAACATTAATGATTTTAATGTCAATCAAATCGAACTATGTAATTGGTAAAAAAACAAAAGCATTAATCATTTCACATATGATATTTGAATATCAATCTCATGAAGATACTCGTGATCAAGTAGCTACTTGTTGTGCTTATATTTATGATGATATTGCTGATTTAATACAGATTCATAATGTAGCTAAAGAATTAGTTTATGATATGTGTAATCACTTGGATGTGATTGAACTACAAACAGATCAAGATGAGTTATTGAAATTTGTTGAAAAACATTTTGATGAGAATTTCGTGAATATTATTAAAGATGAAGCTACAATCACCCAATTGAAATGTATTCCAATTACTTATTTCAAATATCCTCAAACTCATTATGTTTTTATTAATCAATCATTCTCTATAGTTCCATCTAATGATGGTAGTGATGTATCTTATGAATCATCTTATGATACATTACCTTCAGGAGTTGTATTTGATACAAAGACAGGTATTATCAGTGGTAAATGTTATAAAGATGATTCTATTAGATTATTTGTAACTTGTAGAAATTGTAAAAGTGTTAAAAGAACAACATTATTTATTCGATTTACTACTGCACAATTCGATGGTAAATTATGTAACAATGACTTGAGAGTGACAAATATTGGTAGAAAACTAACAAGAGATCGTTTCACAGAAAGTGCTTGTGCTCCTTGTTATTTGAACTTCACAATGAATGAAGGTAGAGTTTATCATATTACCTATAAATGTCATCATACAAGTGGACCATACAATGGAGTTATGTTTGGAGCAATTGATGCTTTACCTGAAGAAAGTAGTTATGATTTATCACCTGATGTTTATAAATCAGCAGATGCTCATTCCCTTCATATTTATACTGAACATTCTTCATTACAATATTGTCATTGCACGCAAATATTACATGAAGAAATTATCTGTCATGATGATGGAACTGTTTATGAATTAATATATGATTTGAAAGAGCATAATTTGTCAATTAAAATTGGTGAAGACACGAAAGAAGATAAAGCACCAGTTTTCTTATTATGTGAAGATTTGAATGGACCTTTAAAACCATTTGTTGAGTTGTTTAGTACAGTTGAAGATCCTTCCATTAATTCAGTAGAACTCTTACAAGTGTATGAAGAGAATATTTAGTCAGTTTAATAAAAACCTTTTTAGCCAGCTTTAATAATTAATAGCTTGCTTATAATAATTACATCATTATTACTCTGTTTTTTTTTAATATATATGAATAGAATAATTTATAGCTATGAATAAGTCAATTATTTTACCAATGTCTTAATATTCTTTTAACTCATCTTTAATTAAAATTATACATTTTTAAATATTGAGTCGTTTCGCGAGGCTTAATTAAAAAGAAATGCCAATTTAAGTTAATTCTTATTACTTTGTTATTTTTGTTATTGATAATGTGATACGAGGAGTATTTTATAGTGACTAATTACACCTTAATTAACAACTACATACACCTTAATTTTCATATCGAAATTTGTCTGACTATAATTAATTTCTGAATTGTGTGTAGTATTTAGACATCATCAATGTTAATCATTAGAAATAATTAGATGTAATGAGCCAATATGAGCCTAAATATAACTTTAACATGGATGAAACATCACTATTTTACCAACAACTCCCTCAAAAATGTGTTGTAAAAAATGTAGAAATATCAGAATTTCGAGTTTTTAAGATGTTTAAACAACGAATATCTATAGCAGTCACAGTTAACATGGATAACGCTGTATATGTTCCATTATTATTTATAGGAAAATCCAAAAAACCAATTTGTTTCAGCGATGTTCCTAATTTTATACCAATCAACATCAGGCTTGGATTAATTCGACTATTTTCATTTGTTGGAATTTATGAAATATTTATGCCAGCAGTAACGTCAACATTAGGAGATAGTAAGATATTATTAATAATGGATAATGATATATTTACCTCCAAATTAAACTGCTGTATTACAACCTCTAGATCAAAGTATCATTAGTGCTTTGGAGGGATAGTACAATACATCAATCCTTATTGAATGCATGAAAACTATTGACATTTTTTAATAATTAGAAGAATAAATGCAAAACATGGAATGGCGGTGTTGTATGTTGTTAATCATCTCATCATACAATTACTTTTAAAACAAACTAATATCATTTTTATCTTAGTTATAAAGAGTTATTTACAAATATATAGTTTGTCATATGACACACATCTACGATATACTTATTTATAAACTTCAGTCACTACTACAGTCTAAAATACATTTTCTGATATGAATAAAGTAGAATAACTTTTGCATTCGCTTATTTAAATAAGAAATAAAAAACAGGCTTGAGTGAGGCTTGAACTTCTTTTTTAGATTTAGCTATGATTATAAGCTAATTCATTCATTTAAAGATGCTTTAATTAAGTCATTAAGGTATGTTTATTTGTTATACGATAAATTTAACATATTTTGCATCTTCATAACTAATAGCTAAATTTAGACATTTTTCACTATTAGTTACGTATGCTTTGTGAATAGTTGAATTTTAAATAACACATTCATCAACTCTTACAATAATCTCAGATACTTCATTTCCCCTATATACTAATTTACAATAGATTTTTAATCAACGTCATTATTATATATATCTTCACCTCTTGGTTAGAAGTAACAAGTTTCTTAAGAATTCTTCATCATATACTCTGTTTTATACAAAATTTCAATAGAATGGTTATATCCATTTATTTAATCTGTCTGATAATTCTTTTTGCCATTCCAGAAAATTCTCATACATTTACCACCTCCACCAGCTGAAGTTTATTTAAATTCGGATTTACAATATCATTATATTTATTATAGCATATGCAATATACATAGTTCTACTCTAAAATAGTATTATTATCACTATTACACCATCTTGAATTGAAATAAATCACCTTTTAATTATTGGGTTATTCAAAATTTTGGTAAAAATTGAATTTTGCTATATTTTGATTGAGATGAAAACAAAAGCGAATAATGAAATTCGAGAAAGAGGGTATTTTAGTATGTTATGTTATGAATAGATTATGTCGAGTTTTGGCAGAGAATGGATTTGGTGATATAGAAGTGAAGATAGGAGATAGTCGAATAATGTCAATCAAATCAATTTTAGTGAATGGAAATGAAATTCTGAAGAAACTAATAGAAGATCCAAAATTTGTAGGTGTGTTAGAATTATTTGAAGAATGTGATGAAATTGGTTTTTATGAGATGGAGAAGTACTACAGCGGGTGTAAGTTGATTGTAAATGAAGTTAATGCATGTGAATTGTTGATGTTTAGTTTATGTTACAAAGAAGAAGAGATTGTGAATGATTGTATTGATTATATCCAGGACAATATGGATGATGATGATATATTATTTAAAGTAATTCATGTATGTAATGTGTTTCCTGGATGTTTGAAAGAGATCGAAAAATTGAAGATGATGGAATTTGAGAAACGAAGAAATAAATATTTATATAATGGTATATATAATATATCTATGATAAAGCTAAATAGATGAATTTTTTATGAAGTTAGAAGCGAATAATTTGAATTATTTATTATCATTTAATAATATAATAATTCGAAGTCAGACATGGTTATTAAATCGATTATTAGAATGGTATAAAAACAAAAAGAATAACAATAACAATAATGAAGATTTAAAAAGTGATGTTAAATGTTTGATAGAAGAACATATTGATGGAGAAAAGATAAATGACGATGAAACAACAGATGTTAATAAAGAAGTGTTGAAAGAAATGACTATAACATTAAAGAAAAAGAAAAGTAACAATTACATTGATTTATATAAGATTAAAGATGAAAGAATTAAGAATATAATAATCAATAAATATTATGATAATCTAACAGATTTCACCATAGAAGAGGAAGAAATATTACATAATATGAAAGAAAAAGCTTTAAATATTCAATTTTCTGAAATAGATGATATAATAATAATCGAAATAGTATTAATGATAATAAAATATAAAAAGCAAAAGATAGAGAGTATGAATACTTGTAATAATCTTAAATAGAATATATATCCAATGTTGAAAAGAGAAATATTATAAGCAAATTATGTATAGAATATAATGAAAATCAAAGAAATCGAACAATAAAATGTTTATGCTTATTTGTTAATGATAAAAAGATTATCTCAATAATGGAAGATCATTGTGGAAAAGAAATTATTTTCCACATGTTAAATGAAAAATTTTATTTATCTTCCAAATCCAAAAAATTATTAATCGAATATCTTACAGATAATAATATGAATTTAATAGAAGAAGAAGAAATGAATTATATAATACTAAACAAAAAAATATATAATAATTTAAAAACAAAAGAAATCACCTCATTTTCATATCCTAAATCAAAATATTCACTTATGAATGAAGAGATTTCAATAAAGCCATATTGTGATGGAGATAAATGTGAGTTTACAATAAATCCTTCATTGCCAGAAGGTTTAATAATAGATAAAGAAAGTGGAATAATTCATGGAAAAGTAAATGATAAAAAATCTATTCAAAAATATGAAATAACCTGTAAGAATATTCGAGGTGAAAAGAAATTTGAAATAGCATTAGAATTTAATGAAATAATGTTTTTAAAAATAGAACAAAATTTAGCTATATCAATATCAAATGAAGGGAAGTTAATGACATGTAATACACAAAATGATTTTAGATATTGTTATTTAAATATAATGATAATGAATGGAATTTATCATATTAAATACCAATATCATCAAAATGGAAATAAAAAAGGTTATATAATTTTAGGCATATCAACTTACTATAGAACAAAATGCGAATATGAAGCAGATAATAATTATGGAAGTTATCCTCTTCCTGCAAGATGTAAATTTGGAAGAGTTGTTACTGAAAATCCACATTTCAATCATGCAGATGGTTCAATATATGAGATGATTCTTGATATGAATAAAGGGGAATGGTGGATGAGTCATAATAACACTTCCCCTGTTTTACTTGTTGAAGATTTATCATGTCCACTATATACTTATGCTGGATTACTGTATGAAAATACTTCATTAGAATTATTATCAGTTTACCGACAAGATTAAAAATATTATATCTTAATTCTTTTGTCTATTAACATGAAAAAATCTGTTAAGAGTAGTTATTATTATTTGTTGTTTGATGAATAAAATAAAAAAAATAGTTTGAATTACTATTTTCAAGGCTTGTTTCATGAAAAATATATTATTTGAAATAGAAGGTTAATAATATTTATATTAATAAGAATCAGTATAATTTCCATCATAATTTAGCGTAGCTTCTTCTAATAATCTAATCAACTCATTCTTTGCTCTTTGACATGCATATTTTGTATCACCTTGAATTAATAAGTGAAAAAAAGAGAAGAATTAAGAAATCTGTTTTTACATATACAATAACACTTAAAAAAAGATATATATAATTTCTTTTCTCCAACTGCTGGTTTTCTATTTGGAGGAATATACGTTCCTTTACTTACAACACCACAACCAGTTAAATCCATAATTCTCTGTCTTGTATCAGTTTGAATAGCTTTAAACCTAGCAGATTGTGGATAATCATTGATAATCAATTCTTCTTCATAAAACTTTTTCTGTTTAACACCACTAACATCAGTAATTCTACTTTGTATATCCTTTAAACATTTCATTGCATTCTCTATTATTTCATTATTCATACCACTATTCTTAGCACAATTTAATAGTGTGTTATAAACAGCTTGAAAATCTTCATGAACATTTGACAATGCTATTTTCTCAGCTTTGTTTTCTTTCTCTCTTTCCTTTTCTCTTTGTTCTTCAGCCAATTCAACTTCTATTTCTGTTGTTGCTTTACCACCAGCTGCTATTTTAGCATCTTCAAAATCTGAATCTTCTTCATCTAAATTAGCCACTTTATCTCTTAATGCATCTTCTTCTACTCTCTTTAATTCTTCTTCATATTCTTCATTCTCTTGATCTTCATCTTCTGCTTCTATACCAGCTTCACTTTCATATTGTTGTTTTAATATCTTTTTCCTTTGTTGAACTTTCTTCATTTCATCTTCATCAAATTTATAACCTTTTGTACTATAACCACTTATTCTTGATTTCGCTTTACCTGCTAATAATTTTGCTTTAAATGCATTTACCATCTTTTCTAATGCATCTGGCACTTTTTTACCTGATTTCTTTAATGCTTTGGCTATATCATGAGCATACATTTCTTCTTCTGGAGTAATAAATGTATAAGCAATTCCTTTACTACCAGCTCGACCAGTTCTACCAACTTGATGAATATATGCTTCAAGATGGTTTGGACAATCATAGTTAATCACTAAATTAAGATCTTTTATATCCAAACCTCTTCCTGTTACAGAAGTTGCTACTAATATTGTTCTTATTTTGTTCTTAAAATCAGCTATTGTTTGATCTCTATCTGATTGATCTTTACCACCATGTAATGATAAACCATAATATCCTGCTTTCATTAGATTTGCATATATCTATTAATAATATATAATAATAATAATAATAATAATTTAATACTGTATCACATTTATCTTGAGTATCACAAAATATCAATATTATTCCTTTTGTATAATTTTCACCTAATATTTGTAATAATCTATTCCATTTATCATTCTTTTCCCTAATCTCAATTATCTGTTCAACTTCTGGAGCTACAGCTGTTCTTCCACCAATAATAATCTCAATTGGTTTCTTCAATATTCTCTTTGCTAATTTCTCTACTTTATCAGGAAATGTTGATGAAAACATAACAACTTGTTTATCTTTTCGAATATTAAGTAATATTTGTTGAATTTGAGGTTCAAATCCCAAATCAAACATTCTATCAGCTTCATCTAACACTACATAAGACACTCGATGTAAACGTACTAATTTTGAATTATTCATACATAACATATCAATCATTCTACCCGGCGTACAAACTACAATTTCACTACCTCTCTTTATATTACTAATTTGTTCATCTAGAGAAGCATCACCATAAACAGCTGTTACATTTATACCTAAAACTTTACTAAATTTCTTTGTTTCATTATATATTTGTATAACTAATTCTCTAGTTGGAGCAACAATAATTGAAATTGGTCCATCACCAGGTTGTAATGCTGGTTGATTTAATATATGTCTAAACATTGGTAATAAATATGCTAATGTTTTACCTGAACCAGTCTTACCTATACCTATCAAATCTCTTCCACTCATTATTACTGGAATTGATTGTTGTTGAATTGGAAATGGTTTGGAATAATTGTATTTTTTTATTACATTTAAGATAGAATCAATAAAACCACATTGCTCCCATTCGGTTATTGGAGCAGGACAATCACTTCCTCTTATCTTTATATTCTCTTTACTTCTTATTTGTTGAATTTCATTTTTAGTCATATTCTGTACAGATCTTGTTGGTATGTATAAATTCTTTCTTATTGGAATATAATCTATTTTGGATTGATCTATTCTTTTGATTTCTTTTTTCTTCATTTTTTCCTTTAGTAACTCAAACGTAGATTCTTCTTCTTCTTCAAATATTTCTTCAACATATTCATCAGTTTCTAAATCATTGTTTTTATCATCTCCATACAATATTTCTTTACATTTCTTTACATTTTCTTCCTTCTGTTTAGCTAAAGCTTCTTTAAACTTCTCATAATATTCATCTTCATCTAATTCTTCATTTTTATCATCATTATGGGTTATTGTTGGTTCATTTTGTTGAGTTGATAAAATAGCTCTCTCTGCTTCTTTATTTATTTCAGCCATATAAACATCTAATGGATCTATCTCATTTTCTTCCTTCATTACTTGATCTCTTGCTGTTTCATCTCTAGAAAGTTCAGGTAAAAGCACTATTGATTTAGATAATGAAATATTTACTCTTTCTTCATTCACATAGCATGCTTTGTTAATCTGCCCTTTATTTTCACATAAATTTGAATTATTTAGTGATCTTGTGTTATTATCTGCTAAAATCTATTCATAGAAAACCCGGATATATTATACTTTTACTTCATTCCTTTTGTTAGACAACATATTTCTTGATTGATTTTTTCTGTGAAAATAATTTTTCATTAACCCATTTTCTATTTCTTTCGTTTTGAGTTGTTTATATAAACAAAAATAATGAAAATCAGTATAAATGATTGAATAAGTGGTACAACTGGTATATGAGTTTCATTCCGAGGATAATATATATAAGTAGCTAATGTTGGAATGATAGTATTATCAAAAGAATTCTTAAATATATAATAAAAAATTATGATTCTATTATTATTTTTGATATTATTGATGTATTTTTTAAATTAAATAATTTTTATTCGTTTCAAATATTTGTGTTTCATTATTTCATTTTAAAAATGCTGGACGATATAGCCAAAAAATTTCATCTTGATATAACTTGGTACTATATTATATTCATTTATTGCATAATGGTGATATACGGAATGTGTGATAACGCAAAATCAGTAGTATTTCCTCTAATTAAACTAGACCTGAATTTAGATGATGATACACAAGGGTATTTGGTTGGAACATCATTATATGGATATAGTGTAGCTTGTGTATTAGGTACATTGATAATGCCTTTCACAGGGATAAAGAAGTCTTTTCAGTTGGCATTTTTCATAGTAATTTTAGGATTTTATGCAACTATATTAGCTCCATCATATTCTTATTTATTTCCAGCATTATTCACAATCTGGATGGGTTTTGGTATGATTGATATATCGCTGCATTCTCTTGGATCAGCTATATTTACCACAGATACTTCCATCAAATACACAATCATGCATTTCTTTTTTGGATTTGGTGCAATTGTTGGACCTTTTGTAGTAGGTGGAATGAAAAACTATATGAATGAATCTTATAGAAGTGTTTATTACTTTTTACTCTTCTTAGTTTTATTCTTATTTGGTTTTGCTTCATTTTCTAGCTTTGAAATAACTGAAGTTGAAAATAGTGAATCAGTTATGAATATAAAAACATCAATAAAAGATCCAATGGTTTGGTATATTGGCTTTATATTAGGCTTAATGGAAATATGTGAATTAGGAATAGCTAATTGGAGTGGATTATATTTCCATGATGTATTTGGAATGGATGTAACAAAGGAAGGAGCTTGGTTTTCATCTGCTTATTATTTTACATTTACATTAGGAAGATTATTCTTGGGATATTTTGTTGAAAAAATAGGATATATGAGATCATTGTATATATGTTGTTTAAGTATAATTGTTATAATGATAATATCATTTTTTATTGGTAAAAATGGTATTTATTTATTGTTATTTGTTGGATTACCAGTTGGACTAAATTGGCCAATTACTATGTCAATAGGAGTGAAAATATGGAAAGAAAAAGCACCAATCAATTCTTGTTTTATTATATTCTTACAATCTACAATAAATTCATTATGCCAACTTGTTATTGGAAATTTAAATAAATATATTGGACCTGGATGGGGATTTAGAAGTATTGTTGTTTATGTGTTTATTACATTCATTTGTTTGGTCATTTTAAATAGATTTATTGGTAAGACATTAGATGAAGCTCATGAAGAAGAAATTAAGATGAAAAAGAGAATAAAGATAAGGAGAAAAGAAAAGAGAATGAAGTTAATAACATTAACCAATCACTTATAACTGGAGAAATTTAAGTTAAGGTATTTATGATATATATTTTGTTGTTTTGAATATTATTAAACTCAGTTAAAAGAAATAATTACAGCAACAATTAAATTATACTGATTTTACTATTCTTTACTAACTCATCCAACTCTTTTCTAATCTTCATCAAACTATTAAAATATCTTTCATATCGAGGAACTAATAGATTTATATCACTTGATATTTTAGATATTGCTGGATAAGAAGCTGTAATATACTCTGCCTGTTTGAATGCTTGAAGAGTTGATTCTGGATGTGAAAGAATAATAGCGGAGGATAAGAAAAAGTTACAAAATGTCTCTTGATATTCTGGTTGAATAGATATAAAACCTTTTGAATAACTATTATAATTTACTAAATAAATAACAAATACTCTTTTTGAAGTTTTTCAGCTATTTTATCACTTTTAGATACTGTATCTCTGATCTATTTAGTTGTAAAAACAGAATTATGTGAATACAATTCGATTAATGTATGTAATACTGCCTATTTGCTGTGATAAAGATTTTTCTGATATTATATCTTTATATTGTTCTTCAAATTTTTGCTTTTCTAATTTTCTTGTCAACTAAGAGATTAAATTACAAATATACTTCGTAGTATGTTGTAAAAGCCTTATCTAACTCTTTTAATACTTCAATATATGTCGGAATAGGAATTTTTATATCATTTACTTCCTATACTGATAAACATATGAAAATACTTCTTCAATATTGTATTTCTGATTTAAATACTCTAAACCATTAAATGATTTTTTTCTGTCATCATCCCAAACGTTCTCACTCTCTTCCATTTCGAAAATAAATTCAAATTTTAAAAATAAGCTTGATTTTGATTTGAAAGTCAGAAAATTAAAATGCCAAGATTTACAGTATATTAACATACTAGTAATTATTTATAGATATTAATCGTAGTACTATTGTTTGGCCTAGCTATTTGTAATGATGGAAGAGGATTTGGAGATAAATATGACTGGCATAATCTTGAAGATGGGTTAAAACTATCAAAAGAACAGAACAAAGTTGCTATGATAGTGATTCATAAATCATGGTGTGGAGCTTGTAAGAGACTTGCTCCTCAATTTGCAGAAAGTGAAGAGATATTAAATCTAAGTGCACAGTTTGTTATGATAAACGTTCAAGATGATGAAGAACCAAAAGACAAGTTATATGCTCCAGGTATGTAAAATTTATTTTAATTCATGAATAGATGGTGGTTATATTCCAAGAATTTTGTTTATGAAGCCTAATGGTGAAATAATATATGAGGCAAATAGTGGAAATAAAGGATACAACTATTTTCATTCATCTCCAGCTAGTATAGTGAAAGCCATGGAATATGCTCTTGCCAATTCATAGATTATTATATTAATAAAAAGGTAACATAAATAATTATGTTTACATTCTTTTTTTAATAGATTTGATTAATAAATATCATACATTCATTTCTTTACTGCTATAAAGAAATAATGATCAACTTATTATACATATATATCCACAATTACATAAATATCCATAATTAAATATTTTCCCTTAAATAATTCAACAGTATCTTCATTATATGATTATTTTAGAGTTTCGGGTATTAATATATTCATGTGATAGTTTAATAAAGTATAAAAACAAAAAAATAAGAAAATTTATAGATTTGGCTTGATTTGCTTTGAAAATAAACTAAAATTTCTTAACAATGGAAGGATTTGAATGTATAAGTGGTGAATATTTAGTATATTAGAATGATATTTAATATAAAATAGCTGATAAAAGTGATAAAGAAGAATGAGTTATCTGTTTTATTAGAAATAAAGAAAATAAAAAAGTAATAAGTTAAAGTTTGTGAAGATTTATTGCCGAAATAATGTGAACTTGAGATGTGTAGACGATTTTGTAGAAAAGTTAGAAAAATTGAGAGAATTACAAATTCCCAATGTTTTGATGTATGAAAAATACATAATTAATGAAAAATATGTTATATTGAAATGAAAAAGTATGATAATAATTTAGAAGGGTTAATGTTAAAGAAAGAGTTAAAAGAGATAGAAATAAATGAAATAATGTTTAAAATTGATAAAAGCTATAAAGATATTACAAGAGAATGGTATGATATATAACAATATCAAATTGAATAATTTACTATTGGAAGAAGATGGAGATATAATGATAGTTGATAATTTAAAGTATTTATTATTGAAGTATAGAATTGATAATATAAAAAGTGATACGGATGATATAATGTATTTAAGTCCAGAAATACTAAATAAAGAAAAAATGAATATAAAAAGTGATGTGTGGAATATAGGAATGGTATATTATACATTATTGACAAAAGAAAATCCATGTAAAACTGATTTATCATGTTTTTCAATAATACCAATAACTTCGTTTAGATATGAAAATAATAAAAAACTGAATCAATCATACAATAATATTTTATCTAAATTACTCACAGTGGATGAAAAAAAATCGAATGACAATTGATGAATTACTGTTCCAAATAAATATGATTTATTTGATGGAATTATTGGTAGAAGAGGAAAAAGAAAAAGCAAATAAATTAATGAGAGAAATGACAAATAATAATTCTCAAAAGATAATTGTGAAATGTATGAGATGATAGGAGATTATTATTATGATAATGTATATTTGAATTATTTATTGAATGATTAGGAAGATTATGTAGAAGCGCATTCATGTTATAAAAACGGATTAAAATATGCTATGACATATAATGAAAAAAGAATTCTTTTATAATAGTTTAGGATGTTGTTATACTGATATGGTATATAGATATAATAAATAATATTGAATAGAAACATTACAATAAAGCAATTACATGTTTTAAAAAAGCTTTACTATTTTGTTCACCAAAAGAAAATAGTGATAAATTTAATATTTTAAATAATGGAAATATTATAATAATGGAAATAACGTTGGTTTTCCAATTATATGTACATTTGTTTCAAAAAACTATTTATCAAAAGATGTAAAATCATATTCAAGTAAAGAAATGAATTATTATAGTATAGGAGAATGTTACAGGAGGATGGTATACTCTAAATATCAATAACTGTAATAGAATCATTATGCAAATGCAGTTTCTTATTACAAATCGCATTGAAATATTCTATATCAGATGAAAATAAAGAAAAAAATAATAGAATGGTAGGAGATAGCTATTATGAATTGGTATGCATATTATTCTAATTGTTACTAGAAGGATTATGAAAAAGCAATTCCTTACTTTTTAAAAGCAATAAAATATCCTTCATCATACGAATATAGAGGATTCAGTTGTAATAGTTTAGGTTGTTGTTATTATAATTTAGTATATTCATTAATATTAAGCTAAATAGAAAAATTATAATGAAGCAGCAAAATATCATCAAATGTCTTTAGAATGTTCATATAATGAAAATGATAAATACAACGAAGCCATAAATGTAGCAAATTGTTATTTAATGTTGGGAGATGAAGAAAAGACAATTCACTATTTAAATGAAATAAAAGAAGATATATGCGATGATTATACAAAATATTTGTATAATAAAGCAATGGGAAATTATTTTCTTATTATTGTATTAATTGTTTCTAATATATTTTGTAAATAGAAAGAAAAAGAAAAGAGCATTGATTATTTGGAAAAATCCTTAAAATATGCTAGTTATGATTATGAAGTTGAAGATATTAATTCATTATTAAAAGAATTGAATTAAAGAAGTTAATATTCTTCCATAATTACACCATTTTACTATAAAGATATTCTATATTGCAATTTTAACACAGTTATGTTAATAATGAGAATGCGTATGAAAATGTGTATGAATAATACCAACATAACAATACTTATATAGAACATTAATAAATATCCTTCTTTTTAATGGATTTGGTTAATATAGCAGCATAAATCATTCTATATCAATAATAATAATAAAATCATACAAATGTAACAATTTTATTAAGTGCAACACATGCATAATGATCAAATATACCTTTTATTTCTAATACTGATTTACCAGAGACAAGATTGATAAGCTGTTGTCTTTCTTGTATATTTAAATTATTATGAATCATTCCTAAATAATCCTATCAAATATAAATTATTATTACCATAAACCATACACTAATAACAGTTTGAAGAGTGAATATATCTGGATATCTAGTTATAAATGATTTTGTAGCTGATTTTATTATTTCAGTATTAAAACAATCATAATTTGAAGATATACCAAAGAATAACATCGTTACATTACCATCAATTGGTTTAAATGATTGAATATAATTTATAATTGTATTATAAACAGGCAAAGTAAGAGGAACTGGATATGTATAATCAAAATTGATTAATATTATCCCAATTCTGTTATGAAGTTCAGTTTTACAATCTTCAAACATATATTTAAGTATTCTATTTATATATATAATAAATGATTCAGTTCATGTTTTACAATCTTCAAACATATATTTAAGTATTCTATTTATATATATAATAAATGATTCATATTATGTATATACTGATAAGTATCATTACCATGAAGTTGAGAAATTGAATCTAACTCTAAACCATAGTATTTTGCTTGTAGTTTTGCATAGCACTTTCACTAATAAATGCTTACCTGAATGAATTGGTCCTGATATTAAATATTTACCATCGTTTTCAGTAAATGTGTGATTACATATATTATAACATATTTTATCAAATTCAGCTTTTATTTCTTCTAATCCATATATATCACTATATCTCAATGGTTTTGGATCTTCCATTTTTAGAAATGATCGAAGTGGTGAAGGATTTGGTGTGTGTATAGGTGAACGATCAATCGCTCTAGTTGTGTATGTCTGAATAGAACGATATCCTTCACTTTTCAACTTCTCAGCTTTGTTAAACAGTAATCACACAACGATTGAGGATAAGAACGAGCAGTCTCTGGTAGCTCTATTTAAAAATCACATAGATGTTTAAAATACGTTTACAGTATAATAGATATTGATTAGATGCTTTAACATACAAATCGTAAGCATAATGTGGATTACTGTTTGCAACTGAATCAGCTTGCTTCTGTGAATTCTGAGCTTCATTAAAAAGATCCATTTTTCACTAACAAAAGTATTTACAGTAGTTATTACACAACAA